>JACSZP010007918.1:3742-13885 GCA_016161895.1 Pinna nobilis | reverse complement strand
TTTACCTGTAGGGGACTAACAAAAAGTAACCAGTAAATATTTTTATTATGGGGGGGGAGTTATTCGCCAAAATAGATGATGGACAGATAGCCCCTCACACTCGTGTAAAATATTTCGTTCGTCCACAACCAGACTAGGAATGATAAATTCAAGCTAACTATTAACAGGTTATGAGAGAAAATTTTGTATTAAAGTGATTATTTCTCAAATAATGCATAAACGACATACGTACAATTTTTATAGCGAGACGTTGGGGCATAGCCTAGTGAAAACCATCAGCGAACTACAAAATCGAATTTTCAATCTTGTTATCCAGTGTGATATTTGATATTCTTGCTCAATTCCTTTTGAATAACTAAAACATCGAATATAGCTTCATCGCTTTTGGTTTAGTCGGTAAACTGTTGTTAAACCATCCAATCAAGAATCGTTCACCTTTTAGCGTTGTCAATGTATGCAGGTTAAGGGCTGTAGTTTTGTCCTATACTCGGCACATTTGAGTAATGAGGGTTCATTAATTAATTCATTAACTTTCCAACACCTACTACGACATGAGAACTTGGATTTTACTGTTTCGTCCAAAAAACAGAGACAGCCAACCGCAGCGCGGATCGAATTCTTACTCTCGAACTCACGAATAAAAGGCGATACACTAACCATCCGACATCCGGCTATAATGGCATTTACTATATTAAACTACTATCATAGAAGGAAAGGGATGAGTGTTACTGTCAAGCAGATGTTTGCTCTTACAGGATACATGATCTCACTACTTTCTTGGGATTCATCTTTGTTTTTTTTTTTTCATTCTGTTTTATCTCAAAGTTATTGTATGGCCTTCTGTTCAACAGCTTTGAATCTTGAATTATCACTGATTTTTCCATGAAACGTACATTTACATTTGTAATAGAGTGCTGTGTATGTGCCTTGCCGTGTCACCTGTAACTATTCCCAGTCAATTCAGAAAATATGGCAAATCAGGGTTAACAAAGATTATTTACATTACCGATAATTGTAACCTGAATTATATGTGATAAGTATGTCATTAAGACCTGGTAAATATTGAAACAAAACATTTATCAAATCGTTAGATGGACTTAGGAGGGGGCGTTATCTGTGTATTTGCTGCATTTAACAGACTCATTTTTCGTTCCTATTTGCAAATTGATTGTCATCATCGAAAGAACAAAGATAAACAAACCTTTCCACTTATCAGCTCAACCTGCGATTCACTGATGATGTTAATAATCGTAACGTCAGGGGTATTTGCCTCCTTAAAACACCGATACCTTCTATATTTACTTACATTTTATATTTCCTATGCAGGTACAAGCATCCGGAATACTAGAATTGAAAATTGAATAATGAACCTTCAATCGTGAGTATATGTGTGAAAAGTTTATTTTTTATTATAATTGGAATTTTCAGGAAAAAACATTCAATAATCTTTCGCTCATCTGGAGAAAATACCAAATGACTGTGGACGACTTTTAACATTAGTCTTGTCCATTGGAGCTACTGGCCAGTGAGAGTTCTTAACACGAATTTTGACACGATGCCGTGGTTTCAAAAGCTCCTGAAGGACAGGGAAATTAAGTCGCTGCCAAACGGATTCGAACTTGCCATGCTGAGACAACACTGCGGATGTACTTAATGGATATACAACCTAGCTCTGTTAAGCATATAATGACTTTTCACTCGTTTCTTAAATTTTCGGCTTCTGAAATTGATCACAATAACTTTATTTGCTTCATAACTTCACAGCTTAACCATGATCAGCTTTCTAAGCCAAATATGCAAATAATGCTTTTCACTTACAATTTTATGAAACTTCGATCAACGGCGGTACTCTTTAACAATAACATAATTTTTGTTCTCATTATCATTGATTGGTAACTACATTTTGTACTACTCAGTATGCCTACCCTCCGGAAATAAGTGTAAAAGTAGTTAAATATTACATACAGCAAGTAAAATGACACTTTGCCCACCTTGCAGCTGATTTATCCTTCACGTGTCTTGTGTTTTAAATAAGGTTTGGATCAAGTGCTGTATTTCACATATGTTTTAAATGACACCTTTACATCATAATTACCTAGAAACCTATCCGAACCAAAATTGAAACAATGTTATCATGTATTATTTTATTGTTAGTCTATTTGTGAATCAAACCTACGTTGGGAATGCAGATCGCGTTTTTAGAATTGTTAAATAGGGAGAGCCCTCTGGTAAGATAAATGAACCGCTGTCAGTGTATAACGATAAAGATAGGTAAAATTCTACACATTTTTAAATAATGAAAAGACTGTGAGTTCTGCTTTACATCATCGCTGTTAACGAGAGAGAGAGAGAGAGAGAGAGAGAGAGAGAGAGAGAGAGAGTTTCATGACTTATTTTTGAGATAAGTGTAAAGCACTTAGGTATTTCAGTTTAAATTTGATGAACAAGTGGCTATGACTTAAACATATATCGAACTGTTTGAAATGTATTTGCCTGATAAATGATACTTTAATTTGATTAGAAAGCAGAAAGTATCTAACGCGTAGTATAGATTTGTTTTGTGTGTAGGCCTATGTTTTTTGTTGTTTTTGTTGTTGTGTTTTGTGGGTTTTTTTTACAGCGGTAATTATGTCATTACATATACCTAAGGTATACCTACCATGGTACCTTATCCTCATTGAATTAAATGACATAGGTCGATACCCGGTGTGCAGCAAAGGTCTTGTGCATTATTTGATGCATAGAACTAAGTCACTAGCAAAATTTCAAACACTTTATATCTGGAAAAGTTTCTTAATATGTATACAAGGATATTTATTTAGTTCGACTTAATTATTGTATAAAGGGAATTGTACGTCCCCTTCGTCTCGATTTTAAAACTAGACGAATTCAAACAAGCATCTTGATGACACTGGACGCATTTATAAAGGGGCCGAACTGTTTGCAAGTGCACGAGGGCGAAAATAACACGGGGCGAAAATAGCACAGTATACAGTAACTGTTTTGTAATCTATATAGGAAGTTTAAGATTGTTCGAATACTCTTCGTCACCTCTACCTTATCATCAATGTAAGAAAAAGAATTAAAACCTAAAAGAAAAATATGTCTTTTAAGAGTTTGAGTTACTTAACGTTTGCAGTACACTATTAAATTCTTCTTTTTTATTTTCCAGATGCCTCGTCAGCTCCTTATAATTTTTTTCTTTTTGTACAAGAGGTGATAACTCAACTCTTTCAGCCGGTATCTTCTCCGTGTATATACTGGGAATCTTTGTCTTTATACTCGCATAATGAAACCAAAAACTTACATTGTATTTTGGACGAAAGTAATCAACTTGGAATTGTTAATGCGACGTGGAAATGGGTTGAACCAGGTAACATTTATTCGTTTGCTATATTTTGGTCATATTGCAGCTCATTTATAAAAGCAAAAAAAATTGTCTTAGCCTTCACACCTGTTTCGGATTGTTCGCGAAAACTTGTATAATATATGATTATTAATCCGGACATTTAAGCTTCTCTAAAATATAGTATGTATTACAATAATGCACATCATTGAAATGCATTAGATAGAAATAGTATGGTAGTACTGAAATGAGTATATAGGACTGACAACAAGAAAAAACCAATTATTGGCACATCATTCGAGACAGGGGCAGATGAAAGAAGACGCGGATCCCCTGTCAACAAAACGCGACACGGCTCAAAGAATCATGATCCTTCTATTATGATAAATATATATTACATGTATGCATATCAGTAATAAAGAAAAAATAACAAAATAAGCTTTTGGAAAAAAACATTGAACATTAAATATTTATTCAACAAATTTCAACTTCTTAGCAAGGAGGTTATTTAGTCTACATTCATTCTTAATCAACACTTTCAATGCAGCAGGCGATAGCGCATGCAAATATCAACTTTCGAACTCTATTGAGTAAAGCTGATTGATCATTTTGTTGCAACCAAGGGGAAGAGGTCCTGGTCTTTAAACTAAATCTTCATTTTCAGAGAGGGCGATATGGAATTAGATATGGAATCAGTGTGGTAATCCTAGAGGCCAGATTATCTTCTGCGAACTCAAAATTATTACACTCGGAATATCGATAGATATACAACAATACTTAGCATTTGCCTACACACTAAAAAATATTAGACAACCAGAGCTTTGACTCTATTAGTTTTTTACAGAGCTTAGCCTTTTTCTGAACTCCGTAAGTATCCTTAGTGTATTTGTTGACTGTAGTATGGAACAGGAGGACTCTGAGGACCTTTATTCTCCCCCAAAAAACAACAACCAAAAAAAAACCAAAAAAACAAAACAAAACAAAACAAAAAAACAAAACAAAACAAAACAAAAAAAAAAAAAACCAAAACAAAACAAATTGAAAAAAGAAACAACGAAACATTGAGTTTTAACTATTCGAAATTTCAATTGTGATTTAACTCGAAGTAAAGACCTAATACATTCTTTAGTAAATTGTCTCCTGTCTGGTTTGTCAACTTTTAATCTTGTACGCTGTGAAACCATGTTCTAAAATCCAACTGAAAAGGAAGTTGTTCATGGGCTACTTTGAGTTATTATCCCCTTTAGAATGCAATTGGGAGGAAGAAATAATTTCATATTGATTTTGTTTATGGGGCCAATGTTTTAAGATTTTCACAATCGTGAAAATATCGAATATTCAATAAAACTTCTGTCTCAAGACTAAACATTGTCTTGAGCTTTTGTTCTGAGAAACCAAGGCCTGATCACATCCAAACTGTGTTTCGCAATTGTTCTACAGGCTAAGAGTTTTGAATAGTCAACATTCATACTTCTAGACTTTTGCAAAAGTCGAAATAAGAATAATTTATAATAAGATTAATGTTAGAGCGGGTGTCGGAGTGAAATTGTGAATACACAAACGTTGAGATGCTTTTTATCCCGCTTATATGATAAATATTACTTTCTGCAGGCTATTGTCCGTATTTTGATCGAATGTTGCAATGCTTTACATCCTACTTAAATGTACAATATTACCCTTTGCAGGTAATTGCCCCTACTTTGATCGCTATGCTGATGCGATTAATGTGAAATCCTGCAAAATGCAGAGTTGGGAAATTGTCCGGATCAGGAAATATATTCATTCCAAGCGGTCAAGTGTAAGTTCCTTTTGAAAAAAATATGATTTTTTATTCATATTAATTTTGGAATAAGTGAATTCAATTTGAAATAAACGGTATTTTTACACGAAGACAGTGAATTAACCTGATATTATTAATATTAATATGTATCGTTGGATAATTGACCTTACTGAAACAGTGACCTCTATCAATAACTTCAATCTCTTTGTCTGGAAATTAGTGTTTCGACATTATATTAATAAGATAATGAAAAAAATCAGGGTTTATTTTATTCGATTTCACAGATTCAGCTTGCTACAACACACAAGATCGGTAAGAATCAATCTGTACACATTTATATTAAAAACAAATATATGAGAACAATTTCAATTATTTTAAAACCAGAATACTAATATACAAAAAATAAAAAATACAGAGTTGTTTACAAGAATTACAATTTACTAATACAAGACTATACTATTAGAAGGAAACCTTCATACAGAGCATTCGACTTCAAGTTAGCGGTATTAACCGCACTATTGTATAAATTTTTCATGGGGCATTGATATGTAGTTTTATGAAAATCCCGGTTTTTAGTTGGGTTCGTGTTACTCTCTTTATAGTTATAAGTGTAATTCTATGTGAAGTTTTGTCTCCGTTTTGTTTTGGCCACGGTTTTCTCTGTTGTCGACTTTTTGAATTTGGAATGCCCCTTGGTATCTTCTACTTTACCGCTTTCTAAAATTACTAATGACAGTTTCTTCACCACATAATAATTACAGGAATTCTTAACACAAATAAATTATAAACCGTTAAGTAATTTTTGACGAGTGAAGCAGATATGAATATAAATTGCAGAGGACGTGTTAAAAAAATATAGAAAAGTAACTCTGGCTTAAAATGCCGTATGTTTAAAACTGATAACTCAGTTTACATGTTTTTGGAGATATGACCTTTTCCCTACACATTGGTAGGTATATATCCCTCAGGCGAACATATTATTGGGGGTAAATATGCCAGTGGAAACAAATAGGAAATGTATGCGCAATAATGATAATGGTAGATATTGTAATGCGCTGGTATCAAAGATTATCTTTAAACGAAGATCGTTAGTCGAAAATTAATTGAAATAATGTTCGGTATAGATAAATTGCGACAAGAAACAATTTCTCTTCTGATTATTGCAAAGCTTAAGATTTGAGCACTGTAAATCCTGAAAATTTGGCGGAACTTTATTTTAACGAACAAGTTAGCTATGTAATTATTCGCGACCCTATATTTTCGCGCCTGTGTATGTTGAGTATAATAGTTTATGTTGTTTGCTGCATATTAGTTTCAGGTTAGTATTTTAAGCGAAAACTTTATTTTTGCGAGTAAGAGCTTTCGAGTTATTATGCCAAAAATAAAGTTCACGCGAATAAAACTAGATTTACAGCATATTTTAAAAATCTTTATTTATCGAAGACAGAATGAATCGATTTTTTCCAGACTAAGTCTAGATATGATTCACTTTTTCATGACTTACTGTGTATATTATTCATCAAGGTCAGTGCCACTTTGTTGTAATTATTTTATCGGGCAATATTTGAAAACAAAAGCGTCGACAAACATCAGTACCACCATATCACACGACAAGTGAAGTCATATTCCTGTATTTAAGAGCCAATCTGTTTTCTGCTTTTGGGATAAAACTTCATTTGAATTGAAACATCTTTTCAACAGATATTCCAGTCCTTAATGTTCGTTCGATTCAGAACACGAATGTTGATTATTCGTCAGCTTCCCGTACGCCGCTCGTCTAGTATTTCATATGTTAGTACCAGGCTCGTATTGTAAACAACCCAAAACATATTTTCTGTGAATGATTTGCAGGTTTTGTTGTTAAACTTTAAGGAGAGGGGGAATGTCTTTGCCCCTGTATATATAAAAAGATGATTAGTTGTAAATTTTAAATTGTTGAATAAATCTGACACACAGTGTATTCATGCAGACGAGTTTTACGAAAAGTAGGTTAAGTGATGTGGCTGTGATATCTGAGATATAACAGAGAGGGGAGAAGAGGTATAAAAGATGATTTGTTTTGCTCACCTCTAATCACAGTTCTTTTCCATCGTACTGTCAACTTTTTTATACTGTTTAATTTTAAGATTTGTGCTTTTTTACAAGGTCTCGCAAAGTCTTTGACTTCGTTTCATATCTGAAACGTCAGTTTTCCGTTTTATTCATTCCCTACTTCTATTATCATCATATAATTCGCATAATACGCTTTTGAATTATCATTATTTTAAATGTGTAATTTGTATCCAATGTTTAACCCTTTTATAAATGCACATATTAGTCGGTAGTTTTCTGTCGATGAGCTTCTTAATCAAAGTGGGAAATTTTTACTCAAGGGATGTAAGGGATGTAACATACTTGTCTTTAAATGTGTCGTTGTACAACACTTTTGATTGTGTTTTACGTTATTAATCGAATTGTTTGATGTTCCCAGCTTTTTCCCATATTTTCAGATTTTTGTTTAAAATTAATCATCATATTTATATATTGCATAATAAATGAAAAGTCTCACTTTCTACCGATGTTTAGTATTTTCAATTGTGAACGGGAAATAACGACCTGTAGTTAAAATGCCACCGCTTAGAATGAAAGTCGTTATATCAAGTCATTTGAGAAGTGATATGTGCTATGTTGGGAGTGTATTGAGCCATTCCTCATATCGTATTTAAGGAATCGTCTGTTACTTCAACCATAGCTATTGGTAAGGGTTTTCTTAAGAAATGTATCAGAAAATTGTAGAACAAAAATTAACGTTATGGTTCAATAAACAAAACAAAAATAATTTTCATCCCCAATAAATGAATCTTAGGTGAACAAAATTATCAATATTTATGTAATTTTTACGAAGTATAATAAAAACACTAAGAATGTAGCACTGTCAATGAACGGCGCATCATAGCGCATTGATATATGAGCATGGGTGTTCAATGTCGTAGCCGACACGAGTCGATGCATGTAGATGGCGTAATTCAACAAAGGGCTACGTCATAGTCGGATTGCTGAATGAAGTAAGCTATACACATCAACTCGAAGCGGCTACGACATTGAACATTCCCAAATTAAGGGAGTAGTTTATGTGCTAATGGCTGTCATTGAATGGATAGAATCAGTAATATCAGATTTTGGACAGAAAATGTGTAAGAACCGTTAAATTCATAGGATTCATAAGTTGATGTTTGCAGTTGTTTGAATTATAAATTGAAATCAATCCCGACGACATAAAGTCATTTGACGATAAAGCTTTCACAGGCATAGAATTAGATGTTTCACGGAGTGTCCGTCCATACGAAAATTGGTTTCCTTACGTCGGCGTATCCATAGCAAAATTAGTTTTATTGAAAATAAACACAAACACATACAAATTAGAATCGCGTATCAGTTCAAAATTTATCAATTATGCAATAGAAGCATGCTATAAAGGACACGATGTTTAACTTGCTGATATGTTCTTTAAATCTTCACGTGGGGTCATTTTGCCAAATGTTCGCCTTCTGATTGAGCTCTTTTAGATGAGACAGCAAAACTCAAATCTCGCGTCATTATAGATGTTGACTCGTGTAATACCTCTCCCTGCTCTACGGTCATAAATACTGAACTTGTGCAATATATGTTGCCCTTCACCGACACGGTGGCTTCTTCGTAGAAGTGAAAGATTCTTGAATGGGACGTTAAACAAAGAAATAAACTAATACAAAACCCACAGGTATGATGTATATTTGTCGTATTGTTGTTTAACGCACCGCCCCAGAATATTTTTCTTAAACGGAGAAGTCACCATTGAACAGTTAGTGACCTTGAGATACTGACGCCACCGGTGACATGGCACACGGTTTTCATGGTCTCATTCTAAAGATGATCTCAAACCGTGTTTCCCGAGCGAAATTAGATCCATCACCTCACAATTATAGAACAACTATGCTAACAAAGAATATATGACGGCTCTCATCGAGTCACTTCCCTGTGTTATGTTGTTCGCGCATCAATTGAAGGGCACCTGTGCCATACTTCAACGACACCGATAATGGTTAAAAGTACCAATATTTCGCACATCACGAGTTACTGATAGATATTTCCGGAACAACTTTGCAATATTTGTGCATTGATGTTTGAGTCTAAATTTACAGTTCATTTTGAAATATATGTTCTGCAGACGGTTGCCCGAGTTAATCAAGAGGTTTTGATATTGATTTGTCTGGTTCAAACCGCACAATTTAAAAACANNTTTAAAAACAAAATAAGGAAACATTTATGCAAGCAGAATAAATCAAAATCTAAGATGAGCATGGAATTTAAGTTCAACTTGATCAGCATAATTGTTATCGGATTTTGCAAATTAAGCCAGCAGGAGATCTGTGGTAACAACCGGTAAGCCAAAATATAAAATATTTTCTAATCTTAAACCAGATATCTGTACAAAACCATGACAGGCTTCATTCTTTGATTTCATTAACTTAAAAAAAAGTATACACACAGAAAAACCCAAACAATCACACACAAAACTGTATACACTCAAGCCTACACACAAATATAGTAAAACATTACTCTATCAAACACTTCCTTACACACACACACACACAAACACACACACACACAGATATATAAATATATATATATAGTCGCATTTCTTACTTCAAATCTTTTATTTTTCAGATCAGTGCCTATTTGTTGCACTAATTATCGAAAAGTGAATGGGGCATGCGTTGGTAAGTAGATTTTGATGAATTGTGTTTGTTACTATGTGTGTCTTGGTTTGTTTGTGTGTGTTCGTGTGTTTGTACTTGTGCTTCGACCTTATAAACCTATTTTGCGTGCATCTGCGTATAAAATTGCATAACCGTATTATCTGCTTAATATTTCTCGTTGATCCGAATTATTTCGAATTATCGTTATATTCTATGAAACGCACTCGCTTTTGGTCGACATTCCCTGATTAACTGCTATGACCGATGTCAAAATACACCTACTTTTCTCATAAAAGATT
>JACSZP010007913.1:0-16275 GCA_016161895.1 Pinna nobilis | reverse complement strand
TCAATCAACCATCGTTTTTAAATGTCATTTAACATAAAAACATTAAATACAGTTCAGTTTTTGTTTACTCTTCGGAAGATTGATTTATCTTAAAATTAGAAATATTTTTTTAAAATATAAACTAAAGGAATCATTTTTGAGTCTTTAAAATTTGAGAACTAGGCCTTCCATTAAATCAAAATGTTTTATTTAAATCTGGATAGTCCTGAAATCTGATTGGCTGAGCAGGACAAATTGATACTACTGTTGTTTCCTAACAAATTCTGAAATTTTATTGTACTGGGCTCCTGACATTTTACCGTACATGTTTACGTTTTTTTTTTTATTGTACCCGACACTGTAACCAGGATCGAACATGCGACCCTTCAGCTGGGAGTCTTCTACTTTAAAAATGAAGAGTTTTTTTTTATTTGCATAAGTCACAATAAGAGAACACGGAAATGAACAGAAACCAAATTACTAAAGTACATTATACGAGTTGTCACGTGACGCTGTAGATGTAAGCTGTAACTCATTTTTCATGCTGGTGATTACCTCTTACAAATAATCATGTAATAAAAAGGGAGAAAATGTATAAATCAAGTATAATTGTTTGACAGGGTTGAATGTGAAAGCTAGCGCCAGTGTTTATCAGCAGCAATTTGTCTTATTCTTAACAGCAACGGATTTTGAACACGTGTTGAATATTACGCGTCGATTTCGCTCTTTTTGTTAAATAGCACAGAAAATTACATGCCTAACAAACATCGCATGGCAAAGTCATTTGCCGAGATGTTTTAAATCTTCCGTTCAGAAGTGTGAAATACACTTGAAACCAGACTTTGTTATGATTTATCCCATTTCTTCCGTTTTCTTGACATTGATGTACGATCGGATTCATGTAAATGTTTGTTTTTTACAGCACTCTAGGATTTAATAAGTTCATCATCCTCAAGTGTGTTTAATGCAGGGTCATTAATGAAACTTGAAAATATGCCTATGCTTCCATTTGAGTGGTTTTGCTTGAAACTGAAATTTAGACAAATGAAATTCTCTTAACTTTGCATAATTGAAGGCACTGGGGAAAAAGTACCAACCACACTGCCAGAGGAGGAGCCTAGGGAGAGCGGATGTCACGTAGGCTGATTGTATTAAAATGCGATCTTTAATCAATGTAGAATTTAGCTAAATTTCTACGCTCCATGTGCTCCTGTTTATGCCGTGCAGCACAAACTCTAATTACAACTGGGCCCGGTTGCATAATGCATTGTTAAAAAGGAGCGGGATATTAGACGATACCTAGGGGGCGTTTAAAACTCGAAAAACAGACATCATTGCGACCAAAACAAAAAGAGAAAAAAAAAACAACAACAAAAAAACAAACAACAATCCATACAACCAGACGTATAAAGCCAAACATAGAGTAACACACTAAAAACTGGGGGTGAGTTCAGGTGCTCCGGAAGGGTAAGCACAAAATTAACTTGTAGTTAGGCACAAAATATAAATTAAAATTTAAGCTTGTTATTTTGGTAACTTTATGGTTTAACAATATCGCAGGATTGTGTAGTTAGTTAATTACGAATTTTTAAACTAATAAATATTTCAATTTTGAGTCACAACAGCCACAAATTTAACCATCAGTAGACACTTTAGCCCGGACTTTTCAATACGTCTATTTCAAGTTTAACCCTACTTAGTCACCTAAATGAATCAAAGGCATTTCTTGAGTGTTCCCTCTAAGGCCACCGTACCTTTTGTTCGTTTTTACACCTACGGGTACTGGAAAATTGTTAATGTAATCGATTTCATTTCAATACAACGACCGTGGAATGCAATTGCAAAATATGCAACATGTATAGGCTTGGCAGGCTTGTAAATTAGAGCATTTCGTTCACCGAATGGAAAACGAGCATAACATACGAAACCTACAGGTTTGTAACGAGTATTGCCTCTACAGGACTCTGCAGGAGATATGGCTGATACCTACGTGACGTAACGATTAAAGACTACCGATCTTAAAATATGTAGCTGTTGGATATACCGGCAAAATTATAATGAGAACATTGGCCCGAATTCTGACCAAGAAAAATATATTGCTGATGTATTAATCGTTAAATACAAAAGCCAAGTTTTAGGTTCAGGATTTGCACTTGAGATCATAAGGTTTCACATGGTCTACAGACATCCTTCAATCCCTATCGAAACACTGGAATAACGTAACCAAATTTCCAATTTTTCTTTTCCAGTGTTATTGTAAGATAAATCATTTAATATTCTTGGGATATTTGAGGTACGATGCCTGCATATTTGGTCGCCTCTTATACTATGCATGAACCTTTATTAAGCCTTATATAAAGCTATTTGAGGGACGACGCTTGCATATTTGGTAGCCTCTTACATGATGTTTAAACCTTTATCAGGTCCTATATAAAGCCCTTTTAAGATAATTTCAGCGATATTTTGAATGTTTTAACCTTGTTTTTATTGTTACATATTAATACTTTTGATATCAATATTACTTAACGAAGATGACGTTAAGTTACCATGACAACGTCAATGACATTACGCCATTGTTCTGAGTGAAGGGTATATGCCTACGTCTGATTACTCGTACTACCACGTGATACATGTACCTGGTTACAGATACTTATGTGACTGACTTACATTCAGTCAATGCCTTTGACACTTTATGGAAGTCATTGCATTCTGTTGTTTCCGTCAACACTAAAATAGGGAATATTCACAATAGATCATTATGATGTCACAGGCATGGGATTGGTTTTGCTTCTATGTTTGCCCTTAAATCAATCACATGACTGTGATGTCATAAGAAGAAAAACATACAAGTACATTGTATATAAGTAAAACTTATCATACTGAATACGATCAAATATATTATGCTTGCTGCACATTCTTGTTACCATTTTAAAACATAAAGTGCCTTTCCAATACAAACTTTTCATTCAACATACTTTTCATTCAGTTCTCGTGGTGTTTTGATATTTTGATAATAAAAACTGCTTCATTTACTCCAATATTTAGAAAAATGACGTCTCAGTTTTTATGACGTCTGCACTTTTCTAATACATTGTATGTCAGTTTTAACAGAAATTTCGCGATTGAAGCCACTCGGAACCATAAGCCATAAAGCCAATATATATCATTTTCAAACAATTATGAAAGTATTATTCATTATGTAAACGTCTTTAAATTGTAGATTTAAGTATGGATAAATATGGAAAAATTAAGTCTAAAACTGTCGAAAAACGCACATTAGAATTTTTAGCACTGCCGACAAACACATTTGCAAAGAAAAATGCCAATACCATAATTCACCGTCTAAAAGTTCACCATATAGGGCATCGGCGAGAGAATTCGACCACTTAAGAAATATTTGTATTACCTGCTTGTATTAGGTAATAATAAAGTAGCTTACGTCACAGAAAAAGAAAGTTGCTAGGGTAGTCGGCATCAGGCAAATTCATGATGCCACTCATTCATAAATGTTTGTAGGTTGCCATTCATGAGGGATACTACAAAAGCAAACATTCTAAATTGATCATGTGTATTAAATGCAGGAGAAAAAAAACCACACAGAGAGAGAGAGAGAGAGAGAGAGAGAGAGAGAGAGAGAGAAGGATTACCATAAGATTCATTCATATGATCCTCCATTAGTTTGTGTCAAATTCAAGTAACAGATCAAGCGACGGGGCGATAACGTTCTACAGTTGATGCATTTTACAGGTACATATTTTAGGAAGGCATTCTCTTTAAAAATATGATAAAAGTGTTGTGAAAACAATTGTTATATTCAGTTAATGTTGACGGAAGCCAAAACATCTTAACGATGCAAGTAACGGTATGTGCATTTTTAAGAGCACATTTTTCTATGCCTTTTGCTATCTAAGCGAGTGTGTTGATAAATTAGATATAAAAGATAATGTAGCACCTGCTGTTACTCCGCCGAGATATGAGGCAAGCTTCTTCAATAACGCTTTACGTAAAACTATACTGTGCATTGCAGGAGTATTGAAGGTTAAAAGCTGACGGCTGCCAAAAGCGAAGAGCGTGCGTTGAAATGGTAAAAAAATATACTTTGCTTTGTTGCACATGCACTACATTTGTTAAAGATCAATTTTTGTTAGTTTTCCTGTGAGTTGTTTCGTGAAGTATTAGAATCAATTGATTTGTATGAAATTTTGTAAAATATGAAAGAGATAGAATTATTCTATATTTACTCACTATCTTTCTGTTAATTTTTAGCTCGAGTTTTAAGCTTTGTATTTAGTGACTCTGGACTTGCCGACGTCTATTGTCAGCGTACGCATCCGTATGTTAGCTCTCCATCATAGTATGTCTTAAGTGCTGAGAATAAACCAAAATTTGAATCTAATCGACGAAGTCTGAGCAGAGAATTCTTGGACCGTTTGGTAACCCTACAAACGCATGCGCACCGTTTTTGCGTACACTTACAAGTGGTATTTTATTTAGCATTTCCTGTGGCCAATTAACATTTCCAGATTGTTTTATATACTATATATTTCAATTGTAAACCGTACACATGTAATTGATATGGTAGTTCCTTTCGATAGCACCAGAAAGATATGGAAAACATCAGTTGTTCTTATTTTGTTTAAGTATTATTTCACACCAAACCAAATAATCTGAGTTATGTTTAAATGTAGAAACATTTGATTTTGGATTGGAATATATACTTCAAACTACATGGTTCCGATTTTGGCATAAACATTCTGCACAAAATGTATTAAGCCAACATGCGGTTGTCATAAATGCCATTACTCCTAAATCCCAAATAAGTCTTCAAATGACTTCAATAAAGTTGTGACGTCTGTAGAAATGAGATTTTCTTGCTGCTATCATACGAAATGATGCTATTTCATCATAAGATCATATTGAAAAACAAAGGGCAATGCTGATTTATAGAATCGTACCAACAAATTGAGAAAATAAACAAAAATTAGAATAATGTTTTTGACTGTGAAGTTATTCAGTAATTTTCAGGGAATCAGTAATATTATTTACATTCTCGGAAATTCTCAAATAATTTTTCGTAAGCATTTTTAAAAGAGACGAAAGAAAAAAATTGACAAATCAGGAAGGTTCATTTTCTGCGCCTCGGGATACAGGGGACCGGAAATGAATAGCTTAATTCCTAATCATCACACGTGAATTTCAAACCATATATGTTTTCCTCGGTTGGCTCGCATTGTCAATAGAATCTTCGTGGAATCGACGATGAACTTTTGAAGTATTTCTATCTAGGTTGTCATGGCTATATACCAAAACATTATACAAGTTTGACAGCTATCAACGAGACTAAGGGTATATACAAATGTGATTTTCTTCACAAAAATAACGTTCACTTTGAAGAATATGAAAATTACCGAAATAAAGAAATAAAAAATTGGAAACAACACATGCTCTCCTGAAGATGTTAAGGAAAACAGGCAAAAATAAACTATTATAAAGTAATTTCGATCGTTCTGTAGATAAAAGGGTTAAAATTATGTAATATATTTGTTTACGGTATCTTTATGATTTATGGTTATTTCCCAAACATTCATTGCCATTGAGATTTTCATAACTTGCTTTTTTTAAATTTTTGCAACGAGGTTGTTAGATATGTGCTATCGTCTCGTAGGTGTAGATAGTTTTTTCCACACACTATAAAGTTCAGTTCTAGCTATTGCGTTATTCAATACCGTTACTTACAGATTTTTTTTCAATATAACTTCGGATGTTTAAAAACAAAGAAACTTTGACTTTAAATATGGAATAGTTGCAACCAAGGATGAAAAAGGAAGCCTACACATCAAGGAAATTAATTTGCTGATTTTACGTGCAAGTGCCACAGTAGCCCGTCCCGGGTCCGCCCTTGAGACCTCTCCCAAGGATGTGTAGCGAGAGCCCGGGTCAGAGCCACAGCATAATCATATTTCTTCTCCATTGAGCAAAACAAAAGATTAAGAGGCCAATACCTCTTTTGGTACTTAATATCTAGTGTTACATCTATTAATGATTTTATAATAATAGGACTTGTCTAAAGCTTGCGTCAACTCGATTTCATCATGATATAGTGAAATAGGTCTAACCTTACCAGCAAACAAGGCAAAAAAAATCACAAAAAAAAATCACAAAACAAAACAAAACAAACAAATAAAAAAAAAACAATAAAGAAAAAGAAACATATCAGACTAAAGCTCGGTGGTACGTAGTAAAATCTCCCGATTCCAAACGATTTCACTTACTAAAAATGCATAAGGTAATTTATCTGTTACAATGAACCAAACTTGAATGGTGAATAATTACTTTGTTGCTAGTTTTCGTGATTTCTTATATCAATTCAGAAATACATTTATGAATGGACACGTGAATAACCTAAAATCACGTGCGTGGAGTACTATTTATAAGTAATTATCTGGGATGATATGTAGTGTTTGATAAGTAGAAATGTTTTTCTGGGATATTAGCAGATAGTAAAACCCATTTAATTACCCAGAGCTTCCTCGAAAGAAAACACACACGCACACACACACTCGCAAATGAAGACGCCCTCTCGCTTATTTTGTGTTTTGTTACATGCTTGTATATCTATCAGTAAATATAAAGAAATTTGTTTGAAAGAGATAGAGAGGGAGAGATCGTTTAGTTTCATTGTATTTGTTTAGCCTATTTTTTGGACAGGAAAACAAAGTTTACGAATGTGTTCGCAGAATTAGAATATCATACTCAGGCACTGGTATCTTTTACTATCAATTAAGATATCTCTCCATTTTCCTTTTGAATTGGCTATCTGCTGTTTGTAATTCTGTCTACTCTGCGAGGTCATCAAATATTCGTTTTAGCTTAGATTTTAGGTTTTGTCGACACTTTGCTCTTCCAAATTTCATTCTTTTATTTTTAAAAAAAAAAAAATTTCGGACAAGAAACTCAATCCGCTCCTTTTTTTCAAATTCGATCCAGGGCGATGAACTAGCTATGTTCATTAAAATATCAAGATAAAGTCGTACTGTTGTTGTTGTTTTGTTGCTTAACGTCCCACTCAAGAATATTTCACTTATATGGAGTCACCGTGTGTCGACAAATTTTGCCTATGCTCGGCACTTATGGCCGTAGAGCAGGGAGGGTTCTTTGACGTGCCAACACCTACTGTGACACGGGACCTCGGTTTTTACTGTCTCATTCATAAAGTCGTACTGTTGAAAACTGTTGAATTATTGAAAAGTTAAGCTGACTCAGATTCGTACATTATGAGAATGCTTTTTCTATTTACAATAAAACCAGGAAATCATCAGATACAAACAGGCTGCTTAAGCAACAACAATCTAAAGCTGAAACTCTAAATAAGTTGTTCTAAGCGTTTGTTATGTACAACCTTCACTAGCGCATTGATTTTGATACCATGCAACAATAAACAGGTGCGCATTGAAAATATATATGAATTCTTATCCCGAAATTGACGTCTCAAGTGTTTTTCTTAATCGAGACATGCATGTACGCCTTATCTTCTTCCCTAAACAATGTATGAGGCAGTTACCTTAGACTATTAAAATGACAGAACTAAAGAAAAAAAAATCAATTTGAACAATTAAATGGGAACTCGGATCGAGATTGATCCTGTTCAAAAGTAGCAAGGAATTGCATTGTTCTGGGAAATTTTCTTTTTGTATTGTGACTATTAATTTTCCTACGTGTTTTTTATTTTTCCGAAAAACATTTTTATGGAAAAGTGAACATAATTTATATATACATCTTTTGGAAAAACTAATTAATTACTGCATGTAAAGTTATGTCAGGGGAGATATATTACTATATATTAAAATAATTTACCGACAGAGGAACTTGCGAAACGTTGAAGGTTTAATTCGATTTCCGATACCCGATACAAGTTCGGAAGACCTTTGGTCAGAGTTTCTGTTAGAGCTCCAGTTTCTCAGAGTTTCCGCGTCATTTGCGGGTATTCTTGAGCACGACTATTTGCAGTGACTAGCTTCTGCTGGTCAGATCGAGGGGTTTAGCAGGCCAATAGGGACAGGCTGACTTTCCGGGTAGCTGGTCCTAATCGCAGTTGTTTTCCACGTTGAAACCGTTATGATTCCTCAACATGTCATGTTAATTAGGACTTGAATTTTCGAACATCCCTTAGTACTCTTGCAATTTTATCCTACATATTGATATCAAAGGGGCTGCCATGGACTAGTGGTTATCGTGTTCGCCATCTGAGCCTAGTTTTTCAACTGTTGGTTAAACGAGGTTTAAATATAACCGAGCTTTTTAGAAATATAGTAACTAAGCCTCAAAACTTTATATTCACTAAATATGATAGATTGTCTTACCAAAGGTTTGATTTAACCCCAACAATAATTTTTTTTCAGCCGACAAAGTTTATGTCTCGGTTGCATTTCAAACCTTGGTTATATTTAACCGAGGTTTAAAATATAACCAACTGATGAGCAACTGGGCCCTGATGATGAGGTCGTGAGTTCGAATCCGAGCCAGGCTGCGTTTGGCTATTCAACATAAGTTGACGTGTCTATATAAGTGAAAGATTCTGACGACGTTATCCAACTATACAACCAGCTGACATATAAAAAAGATGAAATACATTCACATCCGCAGTCGGTATTTTGAAATCTATAACCTTACTGGTAATACACGGGCCTACACTGAAAGTACATGTTGTAGATACAAACGATTAGCGAGCTATGGTATGTATCGACTAGATGCCACACTGTGATATCTCGTAGTGTATCTTATCCACCATACTTGACTGATAAGAAGGTTTACATTTATTTATTTTACACCTGATTAAAGAAATAAATCCCATAACTGTTTTCTTCCCCTTCCACCACAGGGGCTGGGGCGTGGTATGACATATGTCAAAGGGGAATAACCGGAGGTTCTATGTGGGATAGGAAATGGATGATCTTCAAATACTTAGAACTATTGTAGAACTTGTATATAACGACCTACTTCGGGATATTAAAAAACATCAGTTTTTATAGGGACGTGATATATAAATACAGATTGACTTGTACACAAATTGTACCATTGGGGACAGCAGAAATGGTCTTTGTGACCTGGTGGACCTGATATACTAGAAATTGCTCCGGAAGATTTTACTGTATTTTACATTGCAGAATTCTTGAAATTTTGACCCGCCATTCTTTTATTGAGGATGCATCTTTATTAGCGTTAGAAAAACTAATTGCATTAGTAGAAGAGTCACGTTGAATGTTTGATCAAGTAAAATGTCGTCATAACCATGAAAAAGTTACACATATCACGAAACAGGGTTTATTTCACCGGTGTTTATACCACTGATTCTAAAATATTTTGAATGCGAAAAGAAAAACCTATTTATAACTAAATATAAGAGCGTAATTTCCTTAATGCGGATGGTGTCAATTGCTTTAGCTAGTCCGAAGTTTGATTACAAAGTTGCGACTGCTGTCACTGATTTTCATCTGTACACACACTTATTCCTTATTAGATACATAGGAAGATAATGAGACATTGAATATTGTCGATGCGCTTATCTATGAATACACCTAATACCCTGAAAAAAGGTTTTAGAACTATGTGTTGTTAGTTAAATGACATTCACATTACTTATGAGGTGTTGTGTAGGTCATTATTCATAGCATTGTCTCCTTTTGTATTAGCCATGACGGTTTTGTAGCTCGACTGATGATTTTTAAATGCCCTTTCAATTTTCTTTGTTAATTGGTTATCAGTTTCAAAAACTGTACTAAGAGTTTCGTGCAGTTTTCACTTGCGAAGGGAAAATTCCAGATATCCTCTAGACCTAGTGTAAAAAGTGTGAGTCTTTAATGTATAACACACAGTATCGCTATGAGGGTGTGTCAAATTCGAAAGGGACAATTCAGTTCTGCATAGTACCACGTAATACATCTTGACGTTTGTGTGGATCGTATTCCCAATAATAACGAGCTAATAATGCGTATCAATCCCAAATGATACGAACGTTTAAACAAAAAACATCAAACAAGTTACTCTATATTTCATGAACTGATCATGAATCATTGTAATTGCACACAAGGAATATTAAAAATATTTCACGGGAGACTTAAAAATGACAAATTGATTCTTTTTGGAAAGCAGCTTCTATTACCGAATACATCGAACGATTAACCATTTATTCCGATCACACCGCCTTCTCCTTAAACAATATCATCTCGTCTCCTTAATCGAATTTTACAACAAACTAGATCCAATACCTTGTAGCATAAACATGTTTAATCGAAAATCTATTACCTGGGTCTTTAATACGATCGGGTTTTATAATTTTGTATTATAATCCGTAGAAATAAACTATCCCTCGAGTTTTATAGTGCTAAACCGGAAGTGTTATAACGAGATTCTTGTACAAGTTCTCGTAATCCGGTAATAACAACGGTGCCTATGACGGAGGAAAATGTCCAACAAACAATGGGAATAGCATCTAAAACAGTATCTAAATGTTAATGAGAAGAGGAACAGCTGTTCCAATAGAAATTGCTATCCATTCATTCAACTTGTTTTAAAAGTTCCTGTGGACGAGACACGGTTCCCAACTCAGTACCGGCATGGAAAGACTTAAGCAGATATTTACTTTACATAGGGACAAGTTTCCATTCCGCATTCATTACCAGTATAAAATTCGTCATTAAAGAAACCAATGTTCTGAAGGTATAAATAAATATGGCAGTATTCTTTATCTCATGTTGTGATGTGTATCAGTGCAGATATAAAGCTTCATAGCGAGGAAATAGTCAAATGAAACAACAACAAATAGTTATATGTAAAAATACCACCACAGTGTCGGCTTTCTTTTACACATTATAACTTGTAAGTTGATGGTGTTTATAATTCATTGTCTCTGAGATAATATTTGAATATCATCGAACTCTAAATGAAAAGTTAACAATCAATAAATCCAATGAATTACTTTGAGTAACTAAAGACAGTTTTCGCAGATATATTAGCCAATACTACCAAAGTAAATATTTTCTTTCACCTGAATTTCGCTAGTTTCGCAAGAATAACATTAATTAACTTTATCATATTAAGTGACATCAAAGCCAGATTATTTGCCTGAATCGGTTTAGTTCATTTACATCACTACATACAGGTATGACGAGAAATATCGTCTAGATTATTCTTTATGATTAAGAGTCTTTTGTGTATACAACTCTCATTCTTCCACGAAATTAGCAAATTTATATTTCGTCTTTCGTATCTCTGGTAAAGAATTGTCTGCATACAAATCTAATGATATTTGATCAGCTCATCGCATATAGAGAATTGAATTTTCTGATAAATAGACAAAAACTCATCTTAATTTGCACCGTGATTAATTATACAAAGATTCAATTAAAATGATTGCGAAAATGCTGCATCTCTCTTTTTGGTAAAGAGAAAAGGGCGTATATACTGAAGCATTCATTTTTATTGTAATGACTTATGGTACATGATCAGAAACTCACACGAGGTTATATCTAATTGGCACATTTAAACTCAAAAGACTGGTTTTTATGATGTGTGCAAATATTTTTCTTTGATGCACTCTGTTATAATATCTAAGATAATATTTCCATAACTCCAGGGGTAGACCTTACCTTCGGAGGCTGGTGAACATATCCTTCTGGCGGACAAAATTCGGCCAAATTTATTATTAACTGCACCTCTGAAGCTACGAACAAGATGGTAGCACTCCATTTTGACGGCCTCCGATCAAGGTCCGTCTGTGATACATCTAATCCTTCCTGTTCGTTGTCCGAAATCTGGGTTTCCAACGCAGAGGTTCCAACATCAGAGTCGTAATGAATTTCAAAATCGGCACAAACACCAAGAGAAGTTGGCGATGTCCGTTCACTTTCGGTGTTTGCACTGTCGTTGTCTATCAGTGAATCTGAAAAAGCTTCACATTTTCCCTCACTATTTGATTCTGAATTTTCCGTGTCCGAGACTTGTGTATCAGTCATCGATGTAGTTTCCGGATCCGACATTCATAAATAAAACAGTTTCTCCATACCTATGATAATGCACTAATATCAAATGAACATTTCTCAAATATCCATAAATATATGAGGGTATTTTCTTCCCACTTCTCCAAAAGATGTACCATCACGGGTGGCAGTCTTGAATTACCTTTTTACACTCAATTAATGCAGTAGAATTAACACTTTTTATACTCCAGCATGAGTTATCCAAGTTGTAATCCCTAGCTATCACCGCTGGGACAATACACAAAATATGAGCAATGTTATCTCCAGTGAGATGCCTACAGAAGTATTCCCCTGTGTTAATCGCTATCTCTAAGAGCAATTTCAAACTTGCTGGCTCTGGTCTTGTGGTTCTTTAGGTATGCTTTACCCCGCAGCATTTCAAACATTTTTGTAATTCTGAATGGTGAAAGAAAGTCATATTGAAAACGCATAAAATCTGACCTGAAGAAGATTTAGAAGTGGTATGATAAAAATTCTGTACAAAAATCCTTATAAAGGGGACAAGTCGTGGAATACCTGTTCTCGCCAGGTGTTCTTCTTCCTAAGTCCAATTTGACTTCCGGCCAACTTCTTTTCGGTTGCATGTCAAACAATTCAAAACATGGGTCAAAAACGTGTCTTCCTTCAAAATTATTCAGATCACATATTTATCAAATTTTGTAACAATGGGGAAATACAGGGAGAAATGGGGTCTGCACCGATCAAATACACAAACGATAAACATTTATGATAACAAGCATATGCTGATATAGCGCATGCAATAATCTCAGGTGCAGTTTTGAGATGCGCCATTCCTGTTTGCAGATAAAAGATGACGTATGCCCTCTGTAAAGCATCCCAGAAGAAGAGTTGAGATGACCTATCGTTTCAGCTTTCGTGAAGGCGCACAAAAATCACACGTGAGTATCATGGACTCGCTTGGTACATTTTTCAAAGCACAAAAACATACAAGAAAGGTTGGCACAAGGTTATATATAATCTTGTCTAAAGGAAAGTTGAATACAAAAGATAATGGAACTGACTCATTTTTTCTCTTTTTTATGTATTTGTTTGTTTGTTTTTGTTCTTTTGGGGGGAGGGGTCATAGCAAATATAATTGTTGAAAAATTACAAAAATGTGTCAACAAAACATCAAAACATAATTACATACCAAAGTTTCTTTGAGCTATTATTTTCAAACTATTTCAGGAATATATTTATCCGCGGGTTCTTGATGTTGTGTATTTTTGATGCACCTCTGCTTAATTCACTATGGAAATAAATCGGATGTTTGAATTTTGACAATTCGATCTATACTGTGCAATAAAGACCATGGAAGAGAGAACTACGTTTACATCTACTGTAAAACTTAATATATACTGTCTCACCGAAGGTTTGAGTTCTTGATCTCATGGACGATGATTCCATCATGGAGCCCCGCTGGAGCTCGTGTGAGATCTAAATACTGTATACTTTGTATAAGAATACGGTAAGCTAAATGTAACAATATAGAACAACGAAAGTTATAGAGGTTAAAGAGAGAAACACATTTGTTGCTGAAAATCATTGTTACGAAGATAGAAGGCAAGTAGTGTGAGGCTCATCGGCCTTTTTTCAAACATTTATGCTTGAATATTTTGTTTTCTTCTGTTGCGTTTGTGGATATCTAATACATGTAGTAAGAACAGATTATTACCTATACGTCTCTGATTTATTTTCATATTCGATGAAACAAAGCAAATGTAATACTTACGACCTGGAGTTTGTATCAAATAAAAGTGTATATCTTTTCTATTACTGTACTTTTTATACAAGCATGTATTTATCTCTGAATTTGTTTTTATCTCTAAAATGTCCTACATCAGATTAATTATCTTAAATGGTATGTCAGTATCTTCATCTTTTTTCCGAGATCTCCAGGATACGAGTTTCGGTTTTGGCATATTTGTTTTTTCTGTCCTTCGGAAACAACTAAAGCGAGGTCCCGTGGAGAAGTTGTTGTCGACGCATTAAAAGTCCCTCACTACTTATGTCACCCACCTACGTGCCGAATATAGGACATACGAGGGATTTTTCATCAGCATCCAACTAAAAGAATCATTCTTGAGTGAGATATCATATAACAAACATAACAAAAGCAAGAACAACAATAACAACAACAATTATCCTAGATGTCCACTGTACTAGTCGCAATATGTAATATGATTCGAATAGGTGCATAAATCTTTTCATAACATATTCTATCTCCGACTTCTCCAATATACATTTTTTTATAAATTTCTTCGCAATTTGTAAATTCAGCCATTATGAGGAGATTACCTAAAGCAGGAACCAATTCCTGATAACTGTATTGTAAGACTTTATGTTAATGTAAATAAAATGAATAAAATATTTAGTTAGGGCATTGCCTTACGCTGCCATAGGCTCGACCTTTTTACAGTGCAAAAAACAAATCGTGGGAATTTTTCACATATCAAATATGAAAAGTCAATCAGCAAATTCCTTTGGCTTGTAATCATTTATCTTGACGATTCCGTCTGCATCATAACTTAAGTTAATTAAAACAAAAGTGACGTCAGAAAATGAACGTCACATAAAAAGGTGAAGGTCAGGATAAATATTGTTATGAAATCATGGCTATTTCAAAAGGGTGTTATATGCATGCAAGATTTTATGACTTTATGCGCTATCAGAAGGGCAAGTAACCCCGGGACTTGCAGTTTTATGCAGCCATCCACACGACTACCACCACAGTCACACAAGAGGAGTGAACACGTTTGACAGAATTCATAGTATATCAAACAATAGCGTTATGTCTCATGCTGTATTCACATTCTCTGATATTAGTAGTTTAATAGTTAAAGTGAAGACCAGCCTTCATTATGCTTGCACTCCAATACATAATGAAATAGCATGTATTATCACAATCTTTGAAAAAGGACCAGATCTCAGCGCCGGCAAATTTCGGAGTCAATATTCTAGATTCACAAATTTTGTGTGATACATTTAGTTGTACTTTTTTTATTTGAATCATGGAATAAATTAGGATAGTATTGTTGTTTAACGATCCATTCAAGAATCATTCACTTACAAAGCATATGGAAAACGTCACCAATGCCGGTGAAGTGCGACAAATCTGGCCTATATTCGGCACTTATAGCCATTTATCAATGAGGGTTCTTTTACTCGTAGCTCGGTTTTTACTGTCGCATCCGAAGGGCACAGAAGGTCAACCACAACGTCATCCGGATACAAACCGACGACCTGACGTTCAGATGGCGGACACGCTAACCACTAAGCTATGGCGGTCCCACTGTTATAAGAAAAATCTCAAAAGTTTCATTTCCTTGGAATGTGCTCCTTGAAACTAATTTATGACTTCAATGCAATTATGCACTTACGTTCTGCAAGCTTGTCCGCAGTTTTCAGAAACATTCCTTACTGTCTGCTGGGCCCGCTGTTGTGCTGATGACGTCAGTCTGGCGTGCATTGTGTCAGGTAAATAGAACAGCCGTGACAGCGTAATCTTAGTATGCAACATGCCGACAATAGTTCTTTGCCCTAGATAACGTCGCTATTCCAAGTGTTGGGATTATTATATAACACATGCAACACGTGCATAGTTTGTTCAAAACATCGTGAACATTTTAATAATCCAAGTAATTTCGACTTATCTGGCGAAGAGAGACACGGTGAAGATAAGAATATATACATAGTATGTATGGAACTATATTCTCAATAAAATGACGTAAATGCCGTATTTATTTCTCGTTTTTATAAATTTTACTCTTGATAGTCTCAGGCTAGCGACTCTGACAAATTACCAACCATTCTGATGTATAAACGTAACGCCCTTCGTAGGTAATGATTTTGAATAAAAATGTAGAAACCTTAGAGATACAGACTTATCATTTTCATCGCCACTATAGAATTTATATTATTTGAAGAGTGAACAAATTTGTGAGAAGCAAAACAAAACAACCAAAGGAAAAGACATCAGTGTGTTCTTATAAATTCATGTGCTTGGGAATATGTACATCCAAAGTAGTATTACATAACGCCGCCCGACAAAAATACAAACAGTAGAAGAATCGCATGCCTAAATACAGTCAATAGAAGAGAAAATAGACAGGCTTAACTCTATAAAAAGAAATTGTGGGATTTCGAAAAATAATAAAGCGAGGAAAAAAGCAAGACCTGACACGAACACTGTCGACGATTATCGTAAAATAGATAAATAAAGAAAGAAAAATTGATAATAAAAAGTATAAATAAATAATTA
>JACSZP010007908.1:0-20511 GCA_016161895.1 Pinna nobilis | reverse complement strand
ATTTTGAGTTAATGGGACAGCCTTAATTTCCACACGACAGAACAGCCTCATGTTATATTGGTTTCCTTCAGGTAATATTGCTAATTTATTGTCAGTTGTTCAAAAACTCCACTTTCAGTGCAGATAGTTTACCATTAATTTTGTGACTAGATACAGATGACTACAATAGCAGTAAACAGACGCCATCCTCAGTGCAGCAAATGACTACCACGTGATCAGAAACATGAACTTTGTACAACTTCACTCTTTATCTCAAATCATGGGTATATATACACAAGACCTCTAAATGATATTTAATAAAGGTTTTTATCTCTACATCTTTATTCTTATTTGCGTCATTCTGTCTGTTTAACAAAGTGGCCTACATGCCAATGAGGATTATTACAATGACAACTTTTGAATTTTGAACTTTTTTAATTTCATTCCAGAATTTAAGCATATCAATATCACCCGAGTCATCCCTACCCCAACATTGTGGGGATGCCATAACCTAAAACATTTTTACGAAAAGTGTCTAAGTTTCATATGGAATGCAAATCTCTATCGCTACTGGTCTACATATTTAGAATAGATCTGTAATCTGTTAAAAATGACAAAAAAGTTAGTTATGCAACTTTAACTTATTATCTAGAACATATCAAGGTGTAAGACTATCGTAGTACAGTTTTACATATCTATAGTATAAGTAGTACGATGTGTAGTACCGGTATCCTAGTATACTATCCTCCCTGTATACTTAAGTTATTTTCCTCTCTGTATACTTAAGTTATTTTCCTCCCTGTATACTTAAGCTATTTTCCTCTCTGTATACTTAAGTTATTTTCTTCTCTGTATACTGAAGTTATTTTTCTTTCTGTATACTTAAGTTATTTTCCTCTCTGTATACTGAAGTTATTTTCCTCTCTGTAAACTTAAATTATTTTCCTCTCTGTATACTTAAATTGTTGTGTAATCTCTATTTCTACCATAATGCACGTAGTTTCGAGGCTGCAGTTGATTAAATATATAGATTAACCACACGTGGTTAATCACTTCCGAGCGGTCGGATTGGCTGATTCAAATATGACGTCGTGAATTGACATCATTATATTTGACGTCACAATGCATTGAGTAGGCAATAGCATTATGGCTAGAACTGGAAAAAAAATTATTCTTGACATTTACAGTACGTTGTTTTGCAAAATAATGAAGTGCTATGGTAGAAACAAATTACACAACTCATTTGGATTGATTATTTCAATGTCTCAAAACGCTCGCTAAAGCTCTCGCTTTGAAACTTTGAAAATTAACTAACGAGAGTTGATAAATAGAGATTCTACCATAACACTAGATTGTTTTGCAAATCAACGTATTGAAAACGTCAAGAAGATTTTTTTTCAGTTCTAGCCATAATGTAATTGCCTACTCAATGTATCGTGACGTCAAATATAATGACGTCATATTTGAATTTCCTGACGTATCAGCCAATCCAACTGCTCGGAAGTGATTAACCACGTGTGGTTAATCTATATACATGTACATATATTTAATCAACTGCAGCCTCGACTAGTACTACGTGCATTATGGTAGAATAGGCTTAATGGTTAAACTACGCGTGTTATGGTAAAAGTATATTTAAACTATAGCATGCAGTCGAAATGTGTAGGTCTTTCGTTATTCTCGCCGCATAATTCTTATTAGACATATTTTAAAACTACAATGAGTGAGATAAACGAGAATAAAGGATTCATGGTCTGATAAATAATTATGTTGTAATGAAATCCCCACTTCGGAAAATACTGATATCACCTTAACACAAAAGAAATGAAATTTGATTAACATTAGGACACAGGCTTGAAGATCATATGATGTAAATGTCCCATATTCAGATCGCATCAGAGTAGATATGAATCATGCTATGATGGTCATGTCACGGTTATAAAATAATAATAATGAAGATAATGTTTATGATAATGATGACAAAAGGAACAGTAAAATCGATGCCGCTGACGATGATGCCGACGATGACGGTGGTGGTGACGACAATGATGATGATGATAATTGATAATTATGTGATGGTGACGACAACGATGATTATCAGCACCATCGTCGTCAGAATAAGAAGTATCAGCATCATTGAAGTAATATCATTGTTATCACGTATATTATCATTAACATCGCTATCATTTATACCAAGACTATTAAAATAGATTCATTACTAAATTTTATTATTATCACTAATGTAATACTTTATTAGTAGTAGTAATGCACGCAGTTCTAGTAGTACTAGTCGTAGTTGTTGTAGTAGTAGTAGTAGTAGTAGTAGTAGTAGAAGTAGTAGTAGTAGTAGTAATAGTACAAGTAGTAGTAGTAGTAGTAGTAGTAGTACAAGTAGTAGTAGTAGTAGTACAAGTAGTAGTAGTAGTAGTAGTAGTAATAGTACAAGTAGTAGTAGTAGTAGTAGTACAAGTAGTAGTAGTAGTAGTACAAGTAGTGGTAGTAGTAGTAGTAATAGTACAAGTAGTAGTAGTAGTAATAGTACAAGTAGTAGTAGTAGTAGTAGTAGTAATAGTACATGTAGTAGTAGTAGTACATGTAGTAGAAGTAGTAGTAGTAACAGTAGAAGTAGCATCGTTATCATCATCAAAATTCCTTTATTAATGTTTTCACTATATGATCGTTGTTGTTGTTTTTAGCATTGTCACCATCATCACTTCGCATTTCTTGTTCTTTAAATTTAGCATTACTTTGGAAAACAGTGCTCAATTTGTCTATTTTGATTCCTTGCATGGTGGTACTCGCGTAACCCCATACATTGCCTGATTATGACTTAGTAAGCCATGGGGATTCCTACTTAAGTTCTATAATACTCGGCATTCCAGTCAACAGCATCACGTCAATAAACAGCGGGAAGTTTTCGTAACAAACTTCTACGTGTGATAAATACCCCTAACTGTAATTTATCGATAGACGTTAATTACCTTTAATTATGTTTTTACAAGGATTACACTTAATAGTCCACGGCGTGTTGGTTCCCATGGGAAACTCCTACCCGGAATGAATGCCAATTAAGGGACGGGTATCAATAGACTGTAATTATGTTAATCGTATGTACATAGGAGTTACATGTTAAAACAACAAACAAACGTCACGGGGATTCTCATAAAAAACTCTTACTTTTATTTTCGTCAATGGAATTTGTCCATGAATACTGATTAAGTAAACGTCAGCTTAGCATTACTTAGAACATCTAATTAGACGACGGATTGTGTAATCTTATAATTGACAGCTTATCATTACGACATGGTTGTTACATTTCGTATAGTGATTCCAAAATACTAAGAGCTAGACCTAAGAAAAGATATAGAGATAAATAAATCAAAGATAAAATATGTAATTAAGAATAGAAAAGATAAAAATGAAGAAATTCATGAAAATGAAATAAGAAAATAGGGAGAGATGGCGAACAATGCTTTCTCAATCCGGAATAATTTTGCTGTTACATTAATACTAGCCTGTCAACCTCGTCAAACATGCTGGAAAAGAAAGATAAAACAACTTTTTCAAATGACAGAAACCAGTCGTTTCGAAATGACATAACCTTACACAAATAAATCTTTCAGAAAGTTTATCAGTTTGTATTTGACGAGTACAATTGACCCGATTTTTATCCCCTCTCCGATTTTTTTGTAATTACCATGGGTTAAGCTTTAGCGGAAATACAAAATAAAAATGAAAATATAACAAACATTCGAATTGCCAAGAAATTTATTACTACAATTAGGAATTATACTGGTCTTCATGGGAAAACAAACGCCAATCCAATACGGAATGGGATCAGGTGTTCGGGAGGAATAAGCGTCCATTTATCTTAAGTGACCACTTGTCACAACTGTTCCAAGGAACCTCTTCAGTCCGTATGAAAAAGTAACGGCATGGTACCAATCTGTTTTGACTGTTTGTTAGTTGTATCGTTGTTCAACGTCCCACTCAAGAAACTTTCACCTATCACGGCGAGGTAATCACTGCCGGTGAAGTGCGATGCTCACATTTGAGCAGTGAGGATTCTTTAACGTGCCGACAACTACTGTGACGGGTTCGCTCAGTTTTACCGTCTAATTCGGAAAGAAAAGGGGAAACCAACCGGATTCGAACCACCGATCTCAAGACCAGAAAGTGAGCATGCTGATCACTGAACTACGAATCTATTTTGAAGTTTCTAGCCCACCATAAGAATACAACAAACTCGGAATTACATCGCATCTAACGCTTACCTACCGAACTGAAGATTATTTCCACATCCCGAATGGAGAGAGACCAGGTGTTTGGAGGGGTCAGCGTTCTTTTAACTGGTGATATACATGTACATGTATTCTGTTGTCTCATATGATTCAAAGGACAAGAATGTTGGTTCATCGATGGATTCAGTATTTTTTTTATATCACTACTTATGTAGGCCTATCTGTTATCATTTCCATCACAGTGCTACTTTTTAAATTTATATTTTCGCCTTTGAGCATCTTTCCCTAACAGATACCCTTAGTCAGTGAATGACGGTGCATTATACCAGTGGAGACTGAACCACTGTTATAAAAAGTAAAAGCTGTGTTCATTTATCCCTGTCGATAGGTTTTGATAAGAAAAGCGAATTCTATTAGTATGTCGAGTTTGATAACAGAATTTATTGCATTTATTTTTAAACAACATTTTTATTGCGATTTTTTTTAAACAACGGCGTTTTATTGCAGTTTTATATACTAAACTCTCCTACAAAAATTATTTGGTGTGTAACCTTCGTTTAACATTGAGATACGATTCGGGTATGGATATCTGCCGCGATGTCGTACTGGATGGCATAAACATATTTTGACATTTTTTTTCCCGATATAATGTGTATTGACGTCTATATCCAACCATACGTATCCGAAAATCAATTCTAAAGTTTGATGTGACATAAAGAATCTAGATAGAATTCATTATATCTCCGGGGGTTTAATTCATATTCAACCCTTTACATTATGCTGTGTTTAACCTATTGACAGAAAAAAATAAACTAAGTATTTCAGCATCAACTAGGTTAATGTGCATCCGGCCATTTTCTATTAATCGCCAAGCCCTGCACAATCCAATAATCCACCCTTCATGCTACGATAGATTGATAAAAAACTGGCAAACATTGAAAAGGAATATGTTGATTAAGATATCCAAACCCAAGGCGGGTCAGCGACCTGTACATATACATCGTACATGGGTATTTACACTGTAAAGTATTTGCATAATACATGTAATGCGTTACCACCTCTGACTGCTGAGAGGACAAATTTCTGTTTGTGTCTCGGTCATTACTATTTCCTTTTTCGTTTTTTTTAATTCATTTATTATCATTATTATCCATTTGCTTGAAATCTTGGGTAGCCTAAAAGATAACCACCGTGTTGGTCAAATCGGATATTTTATAGCGCCAGAGTCTGCAAAGATAGTCTGCTAATATAAAAAGAAGTCCTTTTCAGCTCTATGGTTTCTAGTATCAAACGATCGGTATACCTACTTGCTATTTTTACCAGCTCAATGATGTTGTAGCCTAACATTTCAACATTTCATTGAAATTATTATTTCATAAATTTCTTTTGAATGAATAAGACAGTTTAAGCATTACTGCCCTTTAACTTGTTGATATCATGATTAAGATACATAATAAAAAAAAAAATGTCCTATTCAGCAGCGTGTAAGTGTTACATCCAACACATTTATTTGTGCAAAAAAAAAATCAGTTTCCTGATATGAATTCCGCATGAAAATTTTGAAAAAGGATATGAAAGCAACACATCTGTGAATCGTATGGCCACAGTGATCCTTGGCACTTACCACACATGATAAGTCTTCAGTGGGATANNTTCTGCTGGGGGGGGGGGGGTGTTCAAGTTTGGTGAAGATTAGTAGGTAAAAACACGACACATATTGACTCGAAAATACATGTAGTACTAAGAGCTTGGTAACTATGTCATGGGGATCAGTCTTACGGCCAAATCAAAATATTTTTAATTAAGGGATATTTGTTCGCACAGCCAGTTATGACAGCCATTGTGATTTTATTCAGTCACGTGTTTAAGGATTACTTAGCACTTTTGTTTGTCGCAGTTCGTTTAAGGAATATAGTTCATTGCACTTGTTGGCTACCGTACATTTAATCATAACTTAAAGCATACATTGTTATTACGGTTTGAAGTAAACTAGACAACAACTCTATTGAAAACCACTGGATGGAACCGGGCACCCACATCGGCTAAATCTATCCTTTGCTATTCATATTTTCGGCTCAACTCCACACTTGATATAAGTTTTATGAAACAAACATTGTAGGAAAAAAAACCATGATTTCGAAAATCAAAATCTGTTTGATCTTAATATTCCAAGGATTGCTTCGTTCGGCAAATGCGGCAGGTATGTTTACGATTTTTTCCATAAATTATTGCACTTGTATACATTTATATGTGTAAATTATGCTACGGAAATAAGTTTGAATTTCACGTTTACATTCATTTATTCTGGTTTTCTTTAATACTAATTCAGAGAAATAATTATACGAATTTCCCCGATGACTTACACAAGCGGTGACATTTTATATTTTAGGTGCGAAATGATACGTTAAATGGTTTAAATTTATAAATAAAGTTGCTATGCAATTTCTATGCTGCTGCGTACAGTTGCAAAAAAATGAAGAGAGAGAGAGAGAGAGAGAGAAAATTCTGTCCGCATGATCGACTGACATATTTTATTCTTTTTCTCAATAATTTTGCACTATATGGTAATTATCCTACTGCTGTTTCCTTATACACAAAATTGGAGGATGACGTCTGTATCTAACAGAGACACAATTATTTCTTAAATATTCTCAGTTTATTTTTTAAAAAGTAGAACTAGTTTTGTCATATTTAGATATGATTGACATCAAAAGTTTGCCTTAGCGAATCCCGTAGCAGCTCAAGTCAGCTAGGTATTCTTGTTGTCGAGGTGGAATGGTAAATGAGAACTTTTGGAAATGAAAATTTTGGTATTTGAAAAGTTGAATTTTGTGAGAAAGCGAATCATAGTACCGCCACGGTCTCTGTACATTCATGACAATAGAATGCAGGTGAAAAGTAGGCCTATAAAACTGACCTCGCAGTGACCACGGCTTTCCCAGACTTGACCCCATAAGATCATGTGGTCGCATTTTCAATATACAGTCATGTTGTTGACAAAGTGTATGTTATGTGCAAAATGCATCTCATTATTACTGTCAATGGGAGACCATTACTTCATATCGGGATATATGCTGACCTTATTTCCGCAAGGACACGGTTGGGTCAGTACCGCAGTACGGTTAGAAATTCCCGACTTTTACACTGAGCTTGGTTTCGTTAAGGAAAATGAAAGAGTCGTCTTTGGTAATCGGGTGTCCTTCTGGGCCCAGCTGGTTAAATTTTAAACCTCAGTTAAGCTTAGAAATAAATTCTGTGGATAATCAATTCAATGATTAAGGTTTAACTGAAAATTTGGCCATATAATCTATCTTTAGTATTTTTTCCCAAACTTCGGTTATATCATTTCTACAAGTCTCGGTTATATTTAAACCTCGGTTTGAACAACTGGGCCCTGGTCGTGATGTCATACGTTCGAATCATCACGGCGGAGGTTGTTTTTTTGTTTGTTTTTTTTTTCCTTAGGATGAGTCAAGTCCCGTTCCACAGTAGACTGAAACTCATTATAGAACTCTCACTTCTCAGTGGAGTGAGTCGCGAGCACAAGTCACTTGAAATTTATAGCCCTTCGCCGACATTTATGACGTCTCCATATTAGTGAAAGATTCATGAGTGGGATGTTATAAATAAAAACACAAAAGAAGAAACTAGTGTACCCAAAACGTTTACATATAGGCCCATAGGAATCTGCTGGGGTCTCCGTGGCCGAGTGGTTAGCGTGTTCGACGTCGAATCGAAGGGTCCGGGGTTCTATTCCCGCAGCGCCACTCTACGGTTGGCCGTCCCTGTCTTTCGGATGAGACAGTAAAAACCGAGGTCCCGTGTCACAGTAGTTGTTGGCACGTTAAAGAACCTTCCCTGTTCTACGGCCAGCAGTGCCGAGCATAGGCAGTCATTCTCCACCGGCACACGGTGACGTCTCCATGAGTGAAATATTCTTGAGTGGGACGTTAAGCAACAACAAATCTATAGGAATCTACTAAAAACGATACATCGGCCATTTTGGGTTGTAAATAGACAATACATGCATAACAAACAGTATTGTTTATGTAATTCACTACATTACGAAATAAGTAAGCCTTTACTACAGTCCTTCTAAATTTCAATCCAGGGTCTATTTAAAATAGGACATTGTTAAAGTTCAGAGGGGGTCAAACGGATCATTGTTAAGTATTATCTGTATAATGGTTTTCGCAAGTTTAATCATGTTTATCAACTATTTGTTACGATTTTGTTCAGTGCTCTTCAATAGGATTCGTCTTAACAAATTGTCAGGTCAATTCAGAAAAAAGCATATCTCAATGTTAAGGTCAAATCTACTAATACCAAAGGAGTTACTTAATAGCAACTCCATTGTGTCATTGTAATAGACGCAAAATTTTAAAATTTTGCATTGGACCGGTGATCTAAGCTTTATATCAAAAGGACAGATAGCTTGTATATTTTGTATATTTACAAAACTGCATGTCTATCGTAGCGTAAATTAGGCCTACATGGCTTAAGAGGGATTAAAAGTTTCCCTTCAGTGCTTCTACTGATTCTTCTGGAACGCATTGTCAAAGCTTACATTTCTCTTTTTCTTTCATTTGAAATGTTTTAGAGTAAACTTAGCCACCTGCACGCGAAAGCATTTGTCGTTCCCAGCTATAGATTGCTCTGCAGGCGGATCAATAGGGGGTAAGGGGTCCGGACCCCTCCTTTGGAATTTGCAAAATATACAGCATATCTGTATATGATCTAATATGCTCGTTTTAAGAGGATTTACGTTTTCTTGTCACAAGTTCGACCCCCAACCCCGGAAAAGTCCTGGATCTGCACATGCTTTTCCCCGGAGAGTCGAAATTGTGGTGGGAAAACAAATGTAGAAACTGAATTTCTGCCAAGAAGCATGATGATATATACATGTATTTTGCAAATACTAGGGGCCCGGCTCCAACCCCCTCTAGATCCGCGAATGAGGACTTTATAAGTATTAGATACTTTCAAGACGGTCAGATGATGGAAACTCCGTGATATATAATTAAGTGACGCAGGCTTTCCATTTACGTTTTGTCTAATTTTAAATTCGTGTTTTATCCCATCAGCTATTGCTGAATCATTCTTTACAAATCACATTTTGTCCTACAAACTTACTGATTTTTTAGTCCACCTTCTTAACATTTTGTATAAATCTTAAGAATATTTGACAACCCTCTGTTAACTTTCTCAGATTACACTTTAATTAATTTTACAAAAAACCGCGACATTTAAGAAATGCCTGTTAAAAACTGCCTGCATTTAATCTTTTGTGTTCACTAGATCTATCTGCCCCAGAAAAAAAAACATTCTTTAAAATTACTTGATCTGCTCTCGTAAATTTTTATAAAACCTGTAATATCACCGCGGTATATTTATTTATTTTTTCTTACGACATGCAACTTTTCTTTTCTTTTTTTTTGGAATTTGACTCTATCACCTTGTCAAATACATATATTACTTACAATGAACAAGCACTTTTTGAAGGACATCACTAATTATTACATAAACCGCAGGTTGAGAAAAAAACGGTGTGAAGTCTTTGTACACCTTCTACAGATGACTGGCGAGATACCGAAACTCCCATACCGATCCCAGAGTCTGGTTAGGTACACGGTCAGGAACACGTGCTGTAAATATACGGCATAATAATGTCTACATAACCTTGCTTTCAAAATCAAACTTGAAGTAAGGTTTTTTTTTTAATATGCTAAGTATGAAAAGATCAAATTTTGAATAGATGGTTTAATACCAAGAATTTTATCAGTACCGATAAAAATCTGTTCAGATGGAGTCAAGAAAGACAACTCTTATACACTTTATATCGTTTCCGTCAGCTGATGAAGGGGTTAACATTATGTAATGTACTGATACTTGGTTTCCTATATGTATAAATTTTGCCGTGATTGTTACTAAATGAGAAAACAAAATCGCAACTTTTGAACAAGAGTGCCTTGAAGCACGTGCTACGCCCGGCGCTAATATTGTCTTAACAACTTGATAATACGATATGATCATGCACATCTTCATATGATATAAATAACACATGAAATTCCGCTATTTCGGAATTAAAGGGGCATAACTCTGCCAAATATTGTCGTAACAATTTTATATTACGATATGCACATCTTCATATGATATCAATAACACATGGCGAATTGCTTAACATTGTGTCAAAAACTGGGGGACTAGTTGCGCCCGGGCCCTCCGTGGCCGAGTGGTTAGCGTGTTTGACTGCGAATCGGAAGACTCGGGTTCGAGCCGCGTAAGCGCCACTCTGGCACGTTAAAGAACCCTCCCTGCTCTACGGCCAGCAGTGCCGAACAAAGGCAAAATTTGTAGCCCTTCACCGGCACACGTTGACGTCTCCATATGAGTGAAATATTCTTGAGTGGGACGTTAAACAACAACAAAACAAACAAACAAACTAGTTGCGCCCACAAGAAAATGTAACACAATAAAGAGGAAAGTAGGTGCTGACGGACCGTAACTCTATTTCTGTGAAAAGTTGAAAATTTACATAAAAATCCGTGATATATAATAAACATCACTACCTCTTGTGATACTACAAAAAATTTGAAAGGAATTGAGGCAAAAATAAAAAAGGTCTAGCATTTTGAATGAAATTCCACCATTTCGAAATTAAAGAGGCATAACTCATAACCGTTATAAGCCCCTAAAGTTATGTAGTGCAAATAAACTAATTTTGGTTAGGTCTGGCCCCTTGTCACTCAATCCCTCATTCTATTCTATATCCGCGCATGGGATCATATACAAGCTCATTAAAATACAAAATTTAACTTGAAGGAAATAGTATATGGTTTCAGAAGCAGTTAACAAAGAACTTTCACCGAGGTAACGTTCTACTATTGCGAATATGTACCTAACTAAATAATATTTTTGGACATTCTTTTTTAGATTGGTCATATACCGGAAGCGGCGGAGTTGATAACTGGGCCACAGTTTATGCCGACGACTGTGCCAAAAGTTCGCAATCACCAATCTCCTTGCCACCATGGATACAGATGACATATTTAAATAGCCTAGGACCGTTCCAATTCACCGAGTTCAGTACGAGAAAAAACATCACATTGAAAAACAATGGTCATACAGGTATGGAGCGACCAATGCGAAATCAATGATTTCTCTAATTTGATCAAAATGTCTTGAACGATTTCTCATTTTTCTTTATTCAAACTATTATAATTATGAAATGTTTTATCTTTATTGCAATAACTATTATTTTCTTTACAAATGTTACACTTATTATCATAATTCATATTACCATCATCATATTATGAACTCCGATGTTACCGTGATGGAAGGGGACGGCACTGTAAAACTTAAGAATTTACTTCAGTCTGAGAATTTACTCAACTCAAGTTAATACTGAATTCCGATTGGTTGAGAAAATAGTTAGACTTTGGTAAATTCTTAAGTTTTATGATGTTCAGCCCCAAACTAACGTAAAATAAAGATGAACACAGTGTAGGTAATAAGACCTATGGTTCATACATTATTTGTTTTGTGCTCAGATACGATTGTTTTTTTTTTTATTTCAACGCAGTATACCTATTATACCCAAACAGACCATGAAACGTTTTAAAAGCCCTCATAATCCTATAGCTACCGTACCTTTAAAACACATTCAATACCAAGAATTTTGCCAAAAATTTTCTTTTACAGTACAAGGGGACGTGCCTGTTGGATCACAAGTAACGGGTGGTGGTCTGGGAGATACCTACAAGACAGCACAGTTCCATTTCCATTGGGGCAGCGATATACACAGAGGCTCTGAACACACTTACAACGGAAGAACTTACCCAGCAGAGGTATCAAATCTGTTCCTGATGAATATGAACAAAATTGTTGTATTGTTGTTTAACGTTCCATTCAAAAATCTTTCACTTATATAGAGACATCACCGTGTCAGGGAAGGGCGTTGATTCTGACCTATGCTCGGCATTTACGGTTGAAGAGGAGGGAAGGTTCTTTCACACGCCAACAATAACGAACCATAAAAGTGCACCACAAATTTTCTCGGCACAACTTGTACATTAACTATCTCAATTGCTCTCTAGCATTACAAGGATTTTCACCTTCTGTGTTTAAACAGAGACGTATGTGTTATATACGTCTCTGGTTTAAATGATTTCATACAATAACAACAACAACAAATGATGAAAAAAGATGAACTTTTGACTGAATATGTATTATCTTTTGATATTTGACAGGTACACATTGTGAATTATAATACAAAATATAATTCCTTGTCTCAAGCAGCGGACAAACAGGACGGCTTAGCTGTGCTTGGAGCTTTCTTAGAGGTGAGTATAACAGTCTGAACCCCAGCCCCAGCAATGAAATTGAAATAGGGGTGGGGTGGGGTGGTTAAAGCATCGCTATCTGATTATATATTTCTGCTTGAAAACCTAGCAGCCTTTCTCTCTCTTCAAGACAGAATATACGTGTAGAACTCTCTTGCTCACTCTCTATGATAGAATATACATGTAGAAGACCGAAATGCATTTCATGTTAATCCAGAATCAAAAGTCGGGCAAATAAGCACTTTAACCATCAATGTAATATTAATGTTGTTTACTTATCAGCTCTACTATAAATATTTCACTCACACAAAGATGGCACCGAATACCTAAAATGACTTCAAACTTTGGCCTATGCTTGGTATATTGGGCATTTGAGCACTTGGACATCTACTGTGAAACTGGACACTGGTTTATACAGTGCTGTGTGATCCGAAAGACAGAAAAAGCCAGCTTCCTCCGCCGAGGTTCCAACTTAGATTCTGAAGACCATCAGTCTAACACAGGGCCAAAAAAGCTCTCGATGAGATCTTGAACTATATTCTAAAAACAGTGCTAACCTTTTATTGATGACCTGGTCTCCAACGTATCTGTACGCCCTGTCTGAACTTTTTTGGGGTGAGATAAAACCCATCTATTGGTAGTTATCCAGATTTCTTTTTGGTTAGATGCCAATAATTTTTTTAAACAATTACATATACTGTACAATTGACTCCGACATACAGACTAAACATTTTTCGTGTTTTCTTTTTTGTAGATCGGAGAAATTCATAACTGCAAATTTGAAAAGCTACTCAGTTCTTTGAAAAACATTGAAGCAAAAGGTATGTAGTACTGCAATTCTGTATGGTATGATTTTTTAACACCGTCCTTTAGAATATTTCACTCATGGACACAACCAGATGCCATTGAGGATGGAGTTCGTTCAAATGTTGTCCTTTACTTTGTGGCATTTACCCTTTGTCAATATTTATATATAGTCATGTCTATAACCTGCCTTAGCAAACCACTGAATTCAATGACTATCTGTCTTCTGTGACCTAAATGCATAGTTCCCTTTTTTGCTATGGATGCAGATCAGATGTTGAAATTTGGACACAAGCTTCCTTTCATGGAGTTACAGATCCAGTTCACATTTCAGTGGGCTCAGGTCACTGTGGCCTCAACTACTTTACTGGTAAGAGTTTTTTGGCTGCCCCTTTGAAATATTGCATATTTAACCAACGTTTGTGCTTGTTCTATAAAAATCTGCTGAATTGAAAGAGCACCTGTCATTTGTTTCATTTTTTGCTCCTTCCCTTGAATGATCTAGCTCATAAAAACAGTTAGACTATATTTAATATACATTTGTACACATCACACTTTTTTCAGATACCAATGACATAGTCGATGGCTTTAAACTAGACTACTTGCTGCCTGATGACACATCCAAATTCTTCCGCTACAAAGGCAGTCTTACAACCCCAGTTTGTTACGAAAGTGTAACGTGGACAGTTTTCTTCAACAAGCTATCCATTTCTGAGGAACAGGTAATTTAATCAATGTCACATGTTTTCAAGCAGGTTTAGTTTACAACTGGACAAAAATCACCACAAATTCATCACTTAGTTTTGTATGAAAGATGTGCCCTCTACTTAAAGTTTTTAATCAATCATGGAGAGCATTTTGTTCATGTAGGCCGACCAGACATATTTTTAAGTACCGTATCAAACATTTTATAAACAGAATATAAGTATAACATTTAGGTTGTTGTTGGCTGTATTAGTGTTTAATGTCCCACTCAAGAAATCTTTCACTTATACATGTACATGTATGTATGTAAAACATCACAAGTGTCAGTGAAGCGCAACAAATTTAGCGATTGCTCAGCACTAAGGGCCAATAAGCAATGAGGCTTCTTTAATGTGCCAACACCTATTGTGACATGCTACCTCAGTTTGAACTATCTAATCTGTATGGTATGTTATTGTTGCCTATGCTTGGCACTGATAACCGTAGAGCAGGGAGGGTTCTTTAACCTGCCAACCCCTACTGTGACACGGGATCTTGGTTTTTCATGTCTCGTCCAAAAGACGGGGACAGGCAATCTAATCTGTAGGACAGGGAAAAGCAAATGGGAGCGACACAGATTTGACCCCATGAACTAACAATCAGAGGGCAAACATGCTGACCATTGACCAGAGCAGTGGCAGCCTAATGTTGGTCATTGTAGGAGCCCTACCATTTTACCATTATAGGCACTTCTAGAGTCAAATACATGGTGTAATTATTTAATATTGACCAAAACCTGAATAGTTACCTTACCGGTAAGCGATTCAGCATGAAAATTCATTTGTCTGGTTGACTATAGTAATGGTGCATGTCTTTTTTTTCTTTAGTTGGCCATGTTCCGTCATCTGTACCTTGACGAGAATAAGACAACCATAATGGTAGATAACTGGCGACCCCCACAACCGCTCAATGGACGCCCCGTGTACATTAGTTTTGACGTACAGGAAGATGTGAGTGGATCATCTGCGGTTACCATGACGACTGGACTACTACTGCTATGCATCAGTTTCACATTTAAACTCATATCAGAGTAACACACTTGACTTTTTTTTTTATTTGTATATACAATTACATGTATATATCTATAGCTCTACAGTCTACACAGAATATGAAATCCAGTTGTTTGAAGTTATTGATTATTAATTGAATTAACAAATTGAAGAATGCATTATTTTGCTCATTTACCATATATAATATATGCCAATATATGACAAATCCATTGTAAATTTATATCAAATTTCATTATTTCATAATTTTTCATTATATTTTGTATACAATCCTGTTCATTAAAATATTTTTTACTACATCTGTGTTTTCTCTCACTGTAGTATACATTACACATTTCTGGAAACTGTCCAAACTGAACAGTATTGGGGAAATAACTTTTGTCCAGTTTTCTGGTTTTCAGAAATATCACTTCTATATTCAGGTGTAATGTTCCCATTTTAATTATGTTTATGGAAATTACCAATGTTTGTGGTGTAAAGTCTGTGATTTCTTCATTCTTTTCCAATAAGAATTTGCATCCAATAGCTGAGCTAGCATCTACATTTTATCTAAAAACTAAATTCTTGGTCAAAACATTGCTGATAATTAAGACATTCTGTATGGTGTATGAGAGACTCGGAAATTATTTCATTGAAAGTTTGTTTTTAATGGGTAGTTTTACATGTAAATGCTGCACTGGGGTCAAACGTTGTGTCCAGAATATTCAGGGTCTGGTTGGAAGAGTGAATAAAGTTTACAGTAGGCCCAACTCAAAATTGTAAGAAAATATTACGTTCCATCCGGCATGCCCTATTTCAGATCCAGTTTTTACAGGGTCCCATTTGAACGGTTTCCACTGAACATGTACCAAGAGCTGTTGTAGCTTCACAGCAGGGAGTTCATCTTTAGAGAGACTATTGAAGGTAGATTGTCAACAGCACCGGCTAACTTTTCTCTGCCTTTGAATGAGACAGTAACAAGATGTAAAAAAGTTGTAAAAACAAAATGAGCATAAGAAATAGAAAAAAAAATTAACACACCTTCACACATCCTTCAACATCACATTGATTTATTTTTTCAAATTTGACCCCACCCTGGGCATATCCAGTGAAACATGTCTATACCTGTAGGCGACCGAGAATACTGCAACCCAACCAAATCCCTCCAGTGGTCGAAAGATGTGACAAATTTGTAAATGATGGACGACGCACAAAAACAGTAACTCACTTGAACCTTTGGCTCATGTTAGCTAAAAACCAAGGTACGGCATCACAGTATGTGTAGTCATATATCAGAGTACAATGGCCCAAAGCCCAGAGCAAAATTTGAAGACTTTCATTGGCATTTGATGACTTCTTCACATGAGTGGAAGATTCTTAAAGGGACGTTAGACAATAAAAATCACCCTTTGTGTATCACCACATTGCTGTGTTAAGTAATAACAAATCAAACCACTCTAACTCTTTGCATCATTTCACTCATACACTAGTAGTGGCGGTAAGCTAATGCAGACTTTAGAATTTTTTTCAAATAAAAACCTACATGCACCCATTGAGGGCATGTGCTGATTCAGGATTTTTTTACCAAGGGTCCAACTTATTCAGGAGGATCCAACTTGTGGTAAGGAAAAACTTAACCCTGTTGAAATGAGAAACGAAGTATAATTGACCAATGGTGGTATATATTTTGCAATGCTAGGGGGTTCCAGTCCCCCTTGACCCCCCCTCCTCTAGATTCACACATGAAGGGGTTTTCATAAATGCCAAGAACTACCATACCATCATACAAGATATCAGATTTACACCAGGTCTGAATCACCTGTGGGGTAAGCCCATAAGTCACATCTACCGGTACATGTATGCATTAGGCCTAAGTGTTTTGGGTTTGTTTTTTTTGGTTTTACTGTACTTCCAAAGTTCTTACATGTGCAAAAGAATTTCTGAGAGATGGTACAATGTAGGCTGTTTTTACAGTCTAATCCATAAGTACCCAGTACAAATAAGGCCAGTAATGCCACAGCAAGGGAAGAGCAGGGAGGGTTCTTTAACTTTCTGACACCTACTGCGACACAGGATCTCAGTTTTAACTGTCACATCCGAAAAACAGGTACACAGACTCGGATTCAAACACAGAACATCAAGATCAGAAGCAAACACACTATCCACCAGGCCATAGTGCCCCCCCCCCCCCCCCCCCTAGAGCAGAGGACCGAAATCCAAATGCAGAGCTACAAACTACTGTAACAGTAACAAGGGACATAACAAGGCTATATTTCAACATTGCAGAAAACCTCATTTGTGATCATAGTATGATTAACTATGCACATGAATTCTCAGGAATACTTAGTTTAAAGTAGTTAATAAAACCTTTATAAGATAAACCAACAACCATAGAAGTAACATTTTAGAGGGTTGAGTGATGTATGTAGTGTATTTAAAACTGATCTGTAGACTTTACAGATTATGTCTCCCTGGAGTGAACTACGCTTCCAAATACAATGTAGCTTTTACAGAGCCCATTAAATTATTGAAATACAACTATTCTAGGAAACTTGGAGTGCACAAACTACTGGTAGCTTCTTTTTGGGTTTTTTTTACCTCCAACTAGATATCCCCCCTCCTCCAGTCCTTTTACAAGGATAATGCTGCTGAGCCATATGATCTGTTTTCAATTACAATACCATACTTCAAGCCATTTTGGCAGATCACTGCTCCAGATGATTTTTCAGCAAAGGATAACACTAACAGAACCCCTACTGGGGGTAAATCAGTGTTTTGCTTTAATTGTGAGATTTCTTTAATGTTTAAGCATTAATCTATGAAACACATAGATCCCGGGCTGGAGATAAACAATCGCACGCTTGCTATTGGCAAATGGAAATGTAACTGGGCTAACAAATTTTCTACAGGATTGAGTTTGCCTGTAAGGCGAATCAAATTTTCTTGATTTGGTATCTATTTTTTATTGAAGACTTAAAAAAAAGGAAACTTGCCAGCGTGCCGAGTATTTTTCCCTTGCCACACGCATTCATTTACTAAAATAGAATCTTTTTTAACATCATAAAATGTACAAAAATAAACGGGCTCCTTAAACTCTATGTGGACTAATTCAATCTTTCAAGTCTTAGCCCATATGGCTTATAAGAATTCCTTACCAATTTCCTGCTCTGTAGATCTATAGAATTTTTTCTCAGTGATAAGATGGTACATGTAGATACTGACAGATCAACTGAGGTTGTTGTTTATCAAGACATGATGACTACATTTGATTTATATACAGATTTCTATATGAATGTATGTCTAGGATGCAATAAACTGAATGGTTAGCTTTGGTATGCATCTTACTTAACATAGAGGTGTAAACGGCAAAGTGATTGCGTAACATGTATGCATATATGCATAAGTTTCAGTATCAACACATATTTTGTCAGGGTAAGGGGGTAAAATATGAAGAAAAAAAATCAGTTAATATGGAGCACTGGTGCTTTAATCTATTTTTGTGATCAGCAAATAACATTTTTCCCATCATTCTTTCTGTGATGGTCAAGTTGAGCTTCAGCTCTTATAATGTTATCATCATATTTATTACATTTGGGAGAAGAAAGACTTTCAGAGGATGTGTATGCTATACACATGTAAAATCTGACATGACATCACTGAAATACACTTTTGTAGCTCAGCAGACACTTAGTGCTCCTCTAAATACATGAACATGTACTTCAAAGCACTACAAAAACCAATTCCTTTATCTGAAGTTAACACCAAGACATGGAGAGGATGAAGGAATTTATTCAAATGAAGAAGATGCTATCATTGAGTATATACCCCTTTATTAAATGAACACATTTCATGGCCAGCTTTGCTGTCTTAAAATTCACAACATAAAATGTCATGTTGCTCCACAACCGACATAAAAACTTCACAATCTGAAAACATACAATCACATGCATAAAATTCATTAGAAGTACGGATATGAGCATTAATTTCAGCAACAATCTGATGCTGTAAATATATCCGATATTTACTTCACTGTAAATTTTCTATTAGTTAACTCATATTTCAGAATGAATTCATTGCACAATTTCACGTGAGCAATTCCTTTCAGTTAATATTACACTGTAAGATTTACTGTGCTGGTCATTTTCTGGTGGCTTTTGTTTCACAATGATCTCGCTTAAGAATTTCACTTGAGCAATTCCACATTGTGAACACAAGAGAGAACATTCATTTCACTGTAAATGTTTCTGTTGACTAGAGTTCAATATATCAGTTCACTGCAGAATTTCACTTCAGCAACTCCATGTTGTAGATGTACCTGAAGAGCCTTACTCCACACATACTTTCTGTTGGTTCACCCTTTACAACAAATTCATTTTTTTCAAAGAATTTCACAGCACGTTCAGCGCTCTGAACTCTAATGGCCCTTTGGGAATGAGTTTTCATTGTCATGATAGCTTTTTGTAACAACTGTTTACCAATGCCATTTCCCTGAAAGTCTGCTTTCACAAATAAAAATGTTACCTGGTTATAATATTCAGAGTCGAATAAACGACCAGGTTCTGTCAACGCTTCATCAGCTGGCTGAAAACTTAACTCCCCAACAACTGTTTCCTTGTTGTGAAGAGTAGCATAAGCAAACAACACTCTGTTATCTTCTGGGATGTCAAAAACTTCTCGGCACACGTCCCGGGCTAACTGGCGGAATTTGCGTCTTGTGTTATTATTTCTCGTCTCCTCTCTGATGGTCACTTTCTATTAAAAGAAAAAGAAAATACTTCATTACAATATAAATCAAATCAAAGGCGTGTTTGTACCACAATATCAATTCTACTGTAGTTAACATCCAATATAATAAGTTTTGTTTATTATAATTAATTTTGTTTTGTATTACACCACATGCATTTACATGTATCTTTATTAAGTCATATGATGGCAGCCAGTTTTTCTTAGTGGATGTCAGAACCTGGTTACAAACGTAACCAGGAAGAGATCATCAGCCTTCCACAAGTAAACTGGCAAACTTTCTCAGTTCTCACATCAGGGCTCTAATTGGCGACTATTTTAGTCGCCATGGCGACCAAATATTGTAATCGGCAACCATATTTCAGTCAATTGGTGGCCATGCTGGCGCCTAACTTTTCCCTAGGGACTACACCGTGAAACTGTTAGTCTGTGACGTTTTCTGACTCCTTTTTATGGCGGTATCCTTTCTAAGGTCATTTGAATGCTTTCAAATGCATAGAAAATATATCAAGATTGCAAGCGTCTACGAGGTCGTGATCAGGTAAAACTGGCACAATGCTAATCAATTTTGACTTTCTGATTGTCCAGCTGTTTGCAAGCATATCACATAAATATACAATGGCTTAATGAATTACAGGAAAGTGCAAACAAAATCATAAACTAGACATTTCT
>JACSZP010007902.1:0-17321 GCA_016161895.1 Pinna nobilis | reverse complement strand
TTGTTGTATGACATTTATATTGATCTACTTCTTGATTGTATTCTATTCTGCTATAAGTTTTTATTGATGCGCAAGGGGGCATTCATACTTACATACTTACCCGTTTTTCTGTACACAAATGCATGTGTATGTTTATGTGTACACAAAATTACAGCTCCTTTTTCCAAGAAAAACAAGAGAAAACATTATTTACAATTGTAAAAGACATGGATGTAAATGTGAAAACAGATTAATACAAACCCCAATCATCACATAAAAAGAATAAGAATCTGAAAGTAAAAAAGAAAGATAGCAGATCAAACATTAAATATAAAATGTGATATAACAAATAAATCTGAAAGTGAGTTCGGGAAATTAATTGGTGATTTCTGTCAAATATAATTTTTCGATTTAGGTTGAAAACCTAATCAACCAATTAGGGGGTAGGTAAATAATCATACAACATTGGAAATGTATGTATATAATTATAATAGTCTCCTTGTGTGCATATGTGTTCGTTAATTGATGTAGATGTTTAAATTACTGGTTGTAATGTAATTATAGCTACTTTAATTCTTAGAAAAAAAGAAAAGAAGGTATGTCAACTAATAAGGATCCCTCGGAAACATCAGAATACATGGACAAGAAGGTAATGTAATATTTGATATCACGTGTAAATACTTTTTTAAATTAAAATTTAATAGAGATAATATGATTAACACTTAAATTGTCTGTTCAGTCTTTTATTTGCCTAATATGGATCAAATTTATGATTGTATTTTGTTCTCCTTTTTTATGGAGGGGTTTTCGATGAGTGGGAGAGGACATAATTGCGTACATGTACATCAGTCTTATCTCTGTCATTTTTGCAAGCTTTTGTATGTTTATACAAGTAAGTACATAAAATACAAATAATTCAGTTATAAACAAATCCATCTTTTCCTATCTTCCTCGATAATGTGCAAACGGTCAGAAACGATGTTCAATCATCACATAAAAGAAAAGGAAGCATAGGGTAAGATGATAGAAAACACATCAAAGATTATATACAGTAGGAATGCTTGAAAATAAGTCGCGAGTCCGAAATCTATAGATGACCTGGACAAAAAGGTAAGGCGATATTTGTGTCTCGTGAAGGCATGTACATTTTGGGGGTTAAATACTAATTATTAATTGTATAGTTAACAATTTAATTGTCTGTTCGGTCTCTTATTTGCATACGATTATAAAATGCAACGAAGACTAATGTTAAGCAATTTGTTAAGATTCTAACCTCCAAACGCCACATTTCCTTGTAATATAACTAGAAGTATTTGTTTATGGAACTGCTTGTTGATTGTCTTTTGCGATACCGTTTTATTGATGGATGTACGATGAGTGATAGTGAGCATACATGCGTTCATACACGCAGGTGTGTCTGTCTTCCTCTTTCTTTTTATGCAAATTTTCGTGTATGTTTATATATGACCAAAAACAAAAACATTCCTTTTTGAAGAAAAGAAAGCTTAAAGCAGTTTTTAGGGATTAGGGTCACAATGCGCAAGCGGACAATAAATGAAGTTCAATCACCACATAAAAAGAAAAGGAAGCCTATAGTAAGATGAGAGAAAACATGTATGATTGAAATGTATTGTAAATGAATGGAATGGAATCTGTAAAGTAATTTCGGCCGATAAAAAGACGATGTATGCTCTCCTGGCCGTTTGTCAAGTTTTTTGTTTCAGTCTCTGGTTGAAACATAATCCAACCAACACAAATCGGAAAAAACAAACAGTTTTTGCACAGGATAGGATTATATGTGTGTATGTCCTGATGGTTGTATGCATGTGAACATGTTTGCTCGGTTATGGATGTACATGATGCAATCATTATTTGTAAGACAAATTAATTTGCTTACTTTCTTAAGGCACGGACAGTAGATATGCAAACTGATGCAGATTCAAAGGAGTCACCAGCAAACATGAACAAAATGCGCAAGGTAAGATGCTATTCTAAATCTCGTGAAAGCGAATACATATATATTTGTTTTAGAAGTGAATCGCGATTCCATGGTAAATACTTTCATCGTCTGTTCTGTTTTTAATTTACAAATGGGTATATCATGAAATAAAGTCCAGGTATCAGTAATTGCAAATTTTTCACACCCTTATCTTTAAACTCTACAAATTCCTCCCCTGGAAACATGATAAGTTGTATTATGAATTGTCGATCGGTTGATTATTTGTACTCTTGTGTCACGTCCCACTCAAGAACTTTTCACATATATGAAGACGTCACCGTTTTTGAGAGGACATTATTGTGTGCATGTACATCAGTCTTCTCTCTGTCATTTTACAAGTTTTTCTATGTTTATACGAGTAAGTACATAAAATACAAATATTTTAGTAATAAACAAATCCATTTTTTACTATTTCTTTCCGAGAATGTGCAAACATTCAGAGTAGATGTTCAATCATCACATAAAAGGAATAGAAACATAGGATAAGATGAAATAAAACACATCAAAGATTAGATATATTATGAATGCCTGGAAAATAAATCCCGAGTCCGAACAAGAAATTGGCGATATCTATCGGCCTAGTCATCCCTACTGTCTGTCCGTCAATTAATTTATTTAACTTTCTAGTTGTATTGATGCGTACATGTGTTTTGGGCCATTGATGCACATGGTGGAATTACTAGTTATAAGATAATCTTGTCTATTTAAATTTTTAGAAAGAAAGAAAAGACGGTATGTCAACTGATACACATTCTATGGAATCATCAGATGACCTTGACAAAAAGGTAAGGCGATATTTGATGTCTAGTGACGGCATGCACATTTTGGGGAGTTAAATACTAAATAGTAATTGTAAAGTTAACACTTTATAATTGTCTGTTCGCTCATTTACATTCGAGTATGTAATGCAACGAAGACTAATGTTAAGCAATTTGTAAAGATCCTAACCTCCAAACGCCACATTTCCTTGTAATATAACTAGAAGTATTTGTTTATGGACCTGCTTTATGATTGTCTTTTGCAATACTGTTTTTATGGATAAACATTCGATGAGTGATAGTGAGAACGCATGCGTTTATGCACGTTTGTGTGTCTGTCTTCCTCTTTCCTTTAATGCAAATTTTCGGGAATGTTTATATGTGACAAAAATACATTCCGTTTTGAAGAAAAATCCATTTCAAACAATTTTAAGGGCCAGGGTCAAAATGCACAAGCCGGCATAAATGGAGTTCAATCACCATATAAAAAGAAAACGAAACCTTTAGTAAGATAAAAGAAAACATGTATGATTGAAATGTACTGTAAATGAATGGAAAGAAATATGTAAAGTAATTTCGGCCGATGAAAAGACGATTGAAATGTACTGTAAATGAATGGAAAGGAATATGTAAAGTAATTTCAGCCGATGAAAAGACGATGCCTGCTCTGCTGACTGTTTGTCAAGTTTTTTGTTTCAGTCTCTGGTTGAAACAAAATCCGACCAACACTAATGGGAGAAAACAATCAAATGCTTGCATAGGATAGGACTCTATGTGTGTATGTCCTGATGGTTGTATGCATGTGAACATATGTGCTCGGTTATGGATGTACATGATGCAATCACTATTTGTAAGACAAATTAATTTGCTTACTTTCTTAAGGCACGGACAGTAGATATGCAAACTGATGCAGATTCAAAGGAATCACCAGCAAATATGAACAAAATTAGCAAGGTAAGATGCTATTCTAAATCTCGTGAAAGCGAATACATATATTTTTGTATTAGAAGTGAATCGCGATTCCATGTTAAATACTTTCATCGTCTGTTCTGTTTTAATTTACAAATGGGTATATCATGAAATAAAGTCTAAGTTTAAGCAATTGCAAATTGTTCAGACCCTTATCTTTAACTTCTACATATTCCTCACCTCGAAACATGATAAGTTGTATTATGAATTGTCGATCGGTTGATTGTCTGTACTCTTGTGTAACTTCCTACTCAAGAACCTTTCATATATATAAAGACGTCATCGTTTTTGGAGAGAACGTTATTGTGTGCATGTACGTCAGTCTTCTCTCTGTCATTTTACAAGTTTTTCTATGTTTATACGAGTAAGTGCATAAAATACAAATATTTTAGTAATAAACAAATCCATTTTTTACTTTTTTTCCGAAAATGTACAAACGTTCAGAGTAGATGTTCAATCATCACATTAAAAGGAATAGAAACATAGGATAAGATGAAATAAAACACAACAAAGATTAGATATATTATGAATGCCTGGAAAATAAATCCCGAGTCCGAACAAGAAATTGGCGATATCTATCGGCCTAGCAATCCTTACTGTCTGTCCGTCAATTAATTTATTTAAGTTTCTGGTTGTATTGATGCGTACATGTGTGTAGGGTCATTGATGCACATGGTGGAATTACTAGTTATAAGATAATCTTGACTACTTAAATTTTTAGAAAGGAAGAAAAGACGGTATGTCAACTGATACACATTCTATGGAATCATCAGATGACCTGGATAAAAAGGTACGGCGATATTTAATATCTAGTGAAGGCATGTACATGTTTTGGTTAAATACTAAATAGTAATTGTATAGTTAACAATTTAATTGTCTGTTCGGTCTCTTATTTGCATACGATTATAAAATGCAACGAAGACTAATGTTAAGAAATTTGTAAAGATTCTAACCTCCAAATGCCACATTTTCTTGTTACATTACTAGAAGTATTTCTTATGGACCTGCTTTATGATTGTCTTTTGCGATACTGTTTTAATGGAGGGATATTCAATGAGTGATAGTGAGCATACATGCGTTCATGCACGTTTGTGTGTCTGTCTTCCTCTTTCTTTTTATGCAAATTTTCGCGTACGTTGATATATGACCAAAAAAGAACATTCCGTTTTGAAGAAAAAAAAGCTTAAAGCAATTTTTAAGGACTAGGGTCACAATGCGCAAGCGGGCATAAATGGGGTTCAATCACCACATTAAAAGAAAAATAAGCTTATAGTAAGATGAAAGAAAACATGTATAATTGAAATGTACTGTAATTGAATGGGAAGGAATATGTAAAGTAATTTCGGCCGATGAAAAGACGATGCCTGTTCTCCTGGCTGTTCGTCAAGTATTTTGTTTCAGTCTCTGGTTGAAACAAAATCCAATCAACACAAATGGGAGAAAACAGTCAAATTTTGCGTAGGTAAGGACTCTATGTGTGTATGTCCTGATGGTTGTATGCATGTGAACATGTGTGCTCGGTTATGGATGTACATGATGCAATCACTATTTGTAAGACAAATTAATTTGCTTACTTTCTTAAGGCACGGACAGTAGATATGCAAACTGATGCAGATTCAAAGGAGTCACCAGCAAACATGAACAAAATGCGCAAGGTGAGATGCTATTCTAAATCTCGTGAAAGCGAATACATATATATTTGTTTTTAGAAGGAAATCGCGATTCCATGGTAAATACTTTCATCGTCTGTTATGTTTTTAATTTACAAATGGGTATATCATGAAATAAAGTCCAGGTATCAGCAATTGCAAGTTGTTCACACCCTTATCTTTAAATTCTACATATTCCTCATCTGGAAACATGATAAGTTGTATTATGAATTGTCGATCGGTTGATTGTTTGTACTCTTGTGTAACTTCCTACTCAAGAACCTTTCACATATATGAAGACGTCACCGTTTTTGGAGAGGACATAATTGTGTGCATGAACATCAGTCTTATCTCTGTCATTTTTGCAAGTTTTTGTATGTTTATCAAGTAAGTTCACAAAATACAAATAATTACGTTATAAACAAATCCATTTTTTACTTCTTTTTCCGAAATGTGCAAACGGTCAGGGACGATGTTCAATCATTATATATAAAAAAGAAGCATAGGGTAAGATGAAAAGATGAGGGTAGAAAACACACCAAAAATTAGAAACAGCATGAATGCTTGAAGAATAAATCCCGAGTCCGAACAAGAAATTGGCGATGTCTGTCGGCCTAGCCGCCCTTACTGTCTGTCCTTCAATTAATTTATTTAAGTTTCTGGTTGTATTGATGCGTACATGTGAGAGAGAGAGAGAGAGAGAGAGAGAGAGAGGGAGAGAGAGAGAGAGAGAGAGAGAGTGTTTCCATGTATTTGTACACAATACTACACATGTGTGTGACCGTATATTGTAATCCTTATTTTTCAAAATACAGAATATAGTACCTTTGATTATTTGAAGCCATAAAAAACAAATTGATTCATTACGTGAATTCACGTTCTTTTTCTTTTATTATGAATCAAGTGCATATGTGCTTATGATTCTGCATGATGCAATTACTAGCGTTGAGGAGCCTCCGTGGCCGAGCGGTAAGCGTGTTCGATTTCGAATCGAAAGGCCAGGGGTTCGAATCCTCGCAGAGCCACTCCACGGTTGGTCGTACCTGTTTTTCGGATGAGACAGTATAAACCGAGGTCCCGTGTCACAGTAGGTGTTGGCACCTTAAAGAATCCTCCCTGCTCTACGGCAAGCAGTGCCAAGCAAAGGCAAAATTTGTCGCCCTTCACCGACACACGATGGAGTCTCCATATGAGTGAAATATTCTTGAGTGGGACGTTAAACAACAATTCAACAACAACTAGCGTTGAGATGAATAATGCTACTTACACTTTTGTAGGTCCCGGGTGAAAATGTGAATACTGATGCAGATGCAAAGCAATTATCAGAATACATGGTGAGAAAAGAAACGGTCAATCAAATAATAGACTTACATGAATGAATTAAAGTTCATTTGGGTTTAATAGTCATAAGTTATTTTCTATAAACACTTAAATTTTGTGCTTTCTTTGTTATGTGTCAGATCGGTATGTGAGATTTCATTACATTTGTCTACATAGAGTCTAATCCCTTTTAAGAGACCGTCCAAGGGAAGGAGCAAATAGGGTCACATATGACAGGTGGTCTCTTAATCCAGGTGTTTTATATAGTAAAAGCCATTTTGGCAACCATGAACTTAGGTCACATAAGGCAAGTTTTCCTTTAATTCAGTGGATCACAAAGGCATGTTTCACTGTATTGTAATACACATTTCTCGTAACTAGGAAAGTTGTCTAGCAATGTCCGGTTATTTATTTTCTTACTCCCACTATGTATGGATAGACAACCGTTTGGATTGGTACAAAAGTGAAGAAACGCTTGCCTGTCTTTTTGTGAGCTTTAAATAAGTAAATACTACGTGTTAACACTTCACTTTTTTGTCTTCGACCAATCAGTAGATGAGTATGTAAGGAAACCAAAGACAAGGTATAAGCAAAATTTTCAGATTCGTACTTCCAAACTACAAGTATACTCATTCCATGTTTTTATACATATTGTGTTGCAAAATCCCAATTTTCTACTGTTTAATCCGTGAGTGAGTTTATATCTTTATGCATTTGTACATGTGTGTACGACCGTATGTACAATGTGCAAACTCCTATTAAGATGATTCCCCTACTTATCACTATTGATGGCCCGAACAAAATTCAGCAAATTGATACAGTTCGTGAAAACAACTCTGCCAGACCTATTTGCATTTATATAAACATTTATTTATCTTTGTGTATCTACATGTACATGATAAAACTCANNATGCACAGAAATCGTCAGGGAATTCGAGGGCATCGGATAAGATGTTAAAATACCTTATATTTTGTGAATGCACTTAACTCATGCGCGGATTCCAAAACAATTACTGCTTATAAATTAATATTTGTCCCTTCGTTCGTCAACATTCTTTGCTAAGGTTCTGGTTGGTTACTGGTAGGTTGGTAGTGGACCCTTTTGTACCCCATTACCTCTAATATAGTGGCCTTGATCTAAAGCTTTGGCTTACCTTTTTTATCTATAAAGACAGAGCTTTCAAACATTTCTTAATCCTTCGTTTGCTTACAGATTGTATAGTGTAATAACACTTTTGACCTTTTAAACACGATCTTGATATTTTACTTCGCAACCGGCTATGCTGTCTTCACATCTCGTTAAAAATTAAAATAACGTTTAGTTTTACCGGCAAACAATGATTTTTTGTAATCACTTTCAGTGCTTCTGGGCTGAAAATGAGTTAATCATGAACCCAAGACTACGTATTAGCAAAAATATTTTAATTCTCACCTCCAAACTATATTTTATTCCTTGTAACAATACAAAATGTACTATCCTATTTGGTTTTCATTTCAAGTGTACTCGTGTATCAGTGTGAACTAGTTTATGTCGGTATACTTGTAAATTAGTATTTAGTAATATTAGTAAATTACGTTATTTTTTACATGTAATGTATGAGCAATGTTTTTTTTGTATAAAGTTTTTATCGCTAAATGAATTTATCTTTATTGTAGATCCCATACGTATATGTGCAAACTGATAAAGACGGAAAAGAGTTTTCAGAAGACACGGGAAAAATACATTATGTAAGAAGAATGATAACATTATAAGACTTAGAGTCTCTTGAGTTGTCAAAAGTATTTAGCTTTCGGTCCCTGTATAAACCCTTCGCACAATTCTTGTGACAAGTCAAGCTGAAATGTAAGCCCCCTCAGTCTCTCTCTCTCTCTCTCTCTCTCTCTCTCTCTCTCTCTTTTACATTTACGCACAATACATTTGTTTGTGTTTACATATGTGTATATTGATGTTTGTTCTGAACTTCATGATGTAAACCCTGTTTAAAAGATGATTTTCAATACTTAGGTCTCTGATGTAAATAACCAAACTGAAACAGAAACAAAGCATTTATCAGACAACACAGACGAAAAACAACATCCAACAACAAGGAACCAGGCAACATATCAAATCCCACTAAATGCATCGAAAGTAACTTTTATGTAAATATATACAGTGAAACTTGTATACATCAACCTCCTTAGGGACCAAGAATTTTGGTCTTTATAGGAAGTTGGTCTTTATATAGAGGTTGAATTGTACACATTTGTATTATTAGGGAGGACGAAAAAATAGTATTTGTGACAAGATATCTTTATATACAGGTATCCCNNGGCAAAATAGACGGATCAATCTTCCAGCATAATCGAAGTACCAGCAAAGTTATTCGGAAACCTATTTCCAAACTAGACTTATTATTCCCTGTAAGAAAACGATTATTCGATTTTTATAATTGCTTACTCTGTGTATGAATACGCAGATATCTTTTTGTTTATGTATATATATATGACTGTGTACATCTCTATGAAGGTACATAGTATTTGAAGATGATCTTCATTATCTATTAACATTATTATTTTCATTTTTTGAGTAACCCGGATGTAAGTTAGCAAACTGATAAAGAATATTTGCCCTTATGTGTACATGGGTGTACACATATGTGCATGCTTTGAATTGTATATACATGATACACCCCCCCCCCCCCCCCTTCAGGTGTTTGGTTCCTCACAATCAAACAAATACATGTATCAGAATGATGATGTACAATCGGTGAAATAAAGAATTTTTATATAAGACTAGACATCTCGTGAATACATTAAACGTATATACATATATATATATTACACAGCAAAATTAGGATTGTTTTTCCAGCTCGAGTTAGTTTATTTCCAAAGTATGAGAGTGACTTTGTGAATTTACTAACGAGAATAAGATGAACATGATAATAAATCCAAATGAGCTGTGTAATTTGTCTACCATAATATGTGATTAATTTACTAATCAAAGTATTGAAAATGCCAAGAAGAATATTTTTTCAGTTCCCGCCAGAATCCGTAAGCCTACTCAATGTATTTTGACTTCAAATATAATGACGTCAGTTTACGACGTCATGATTGAATTTCCTGATGTATCAGCAAATCAAAATGCTCCAAAGTGATTGTCAACTTGTGGTTAATCGCTATATTTAATCAACTGCAGCCTCGGTTTTACAGCCGTTTTTGAAAGGTTAAACTACGTGTGTTATGGTATAAATAAATCTTAACGATGCAACTTAGATCTATATCATTGTTTATATAGATTAACTATATTATTTACTATACTATATTACTATTTACTTATAATACTATATTATTCTATTTACTCGTTTCTCGATATGTGCATGATATAAAATCCCCTATTGAAGATGGTTCTCGCTTTTTTCAATTATTGAAGGCCCTGGATATAACTATAAAAACTGACGGAGATTCTGAAGAAACCTCAAAGAACTTGGATGGAATACACCAGGTATGAAGAAAGGAAACATCTATTAGATCAAATATATCTTTAATGTATCAATGTTTTTTCTTCAGATCTAATTAGCCTAACCATAATTCTTTGCAACTCCCCCCCCCCCACTTTTTATAGTGCCAAATTCCGTTTGGTAACTCGTTATCCATGGAGGCGTGAATACTAGCATATGCGTCTATAGATCTCTCCCCTTCCTCCTCTCTCTCTGTCTCTCCCCTTTTTGCTCCCTCCCTCTCTTTATCCTGATTTTGTGTATATGATCCTGTTGACGTTTATGCACTTATGTCGGTTGGTTGTTTGAATTGTTGTTTAACGTCCCACTCAAGATACTTTCTCTTATATGGAGAAGTTACCATCATGGTTCTAGAGCAGGGACGGTGCTTTAACGTGCTGATACCTACTTTGACAAGGGACAAAGGGGTTTTCGCTGTCTAAACCAGAAAGACAGGGACAGCCGACCGCGGCGTGCCTCGGGCTCGAATCGGACCCACGACCAAAAGTCGACAACGCTAACCATTAGGTCATCATATCAATATGATGGATGTAAATGCTTTGAGGTAAAATCAAACTTTGTTCACTGGAAGGGTAGATAAATTTATCTTGAAACAATGCTCAAGTATCAGGGAGTTTGTCTCGATCTCTACTTCCGAACTATTCTTAATCAGCAATACAAAATATGCTTCACTTTCATTTTTATAACTGGTAAATCCGTGTTTAAATGTGTGTTTAAGTGTGTGTCTTAAGTTCTTAGTTTATGTGAATGTTTACGAATGTGTATGATTTATTCCCAATTTAAACTTTTTCATATGACTTTTACAATTGTGACGGCTAAAACATACATCACATAAGTTGATACGATATTCCAAGGCATGTGTATTCGAACAGGATTCCCTTGATAGAGGGTTGATGCTAACAAGAAGCCATTTAACCAGGGTTCCTAATGGTTAAATTGAAGTCAATTCGAATGTTTTAAGATCTCCATTATGACCTTGTCTCTTTTTGTTTTGGTCACGGTGTTGTCTGTCGTAGAATTTTTGAATTTGAAATGCCCCTTGTATCTTCTACTTCAGCTCATCTAATGTATAACATATATTCATGTTTGTAGAGCATATCTATATTAATATGTGGATTCGTATACATTCTTATTTTGCGATGGACTTATATAGTTCCAGTTTTGATTAGATTTGTTCCTACTATCATTGAAGGACTCCGATGTAAATACACAGACTGAGGGAAGACAATTGTCTGAAAACGTGGTCGAAATACAAACGGTAAGAGGAAGAACATATGTACAGTGGAATTTGTATAAACCGGCCTTTGTTGAATTCGGATTCCTGTCAATACCGGCGAAATCATTCGGTCCCGGCATTTTCCTTCTTATTTATTAGTGTGTTAAATCTGTATAATACGGATTCTGTCAATTCTGAAAATCGAACGTGTTTTGAGATTGTTTGCTTTCAATTAATGTTTTAGACATCTATCCAATCCGGATCAATTACCTTGACCAATCGTAGCATGGAAACAAAGCACTATATAATCACCTACAGTTTGACTGAATCAATAGAGTGCATGGGTGTCACACGGAATGTTTACCTGAGGACATTGCCGATATTAGTATGGAGGGCCGGGGGTTTATAATATGCATATGTTGTAAACATTCGGGTACATGTACTAGTATGCTACGTTCGAGTATGCAGTTTCTAAATGTGAGGCATGTGACAATGTGTTGATAAAAGATAATTTATTGATATTTTTCTTAATTTACTCGTAGATATCTTACCGATGGTTTATGATAAAAAGTCTTACCGAAAAAATTACCGGATTGCTCAAGTTTAAATAATATTATTGACTTAATGGCAGCGAATGAATTAAGAAATCAATGGGAAATATTGTATTTTGAGCAATTCGGATTTTGTCTAAACCGGACAAATCGACCGTTTCCAATGATGATCGGTTTAGACAAAGTCCACTGTATTAGATTTAATATTTCTTGAACACATTTTGTAAATAAAACTCAATATAATTTCTTTGCGAATGTTAATCAAAGCTTATATATATGCGACTCATACATTTCCAGTGATCGACATATTAACGCAGTAACTACTTTTTGCGAAGTAGATCAAGATCACCTGACCTATTCAACTCGACAATTATTAAAAACGTAAAGTTGCCGTGGAACATTTGCGACGGGTGTGACATGCCCACAGAGGCCACTGGCTGCTTCAAGACACCTGATCACATCCCATAAGGGATTCGTATTTGTTCCACGTTAAGACCATCATTATTCTAGACTTATCTAGGACTTGGCTTATCGTATATCCTTTGGTACTTCAATTTTACTTTGAGTATTGTTTTCCGTTAAGTTAGTTAATGATGTTATAGTAGTATTGATGTCATTTCTATAACTTGCTTTTACGAATGCATGACGGACGATCCGTATAAAAGATTAGACAGATAAAAGAAAAAGAGAAAGAAAAAGGCAGGTTTCTTTATACAGGATTTGAAACGTCTTAAGTTTGGAAATGACATATTCATGGACTCTGAAATTAGAATTTCAGATGTAATTGTACATTTTAACTGGACAATCAAAAGACAAGATAAGATGTGTATAGCCGGGAAAACACAATTTTACCTAATGAGCCTATTTTGATATGCCCCTTCTGCTACTTTTTACTTTAATAGTGTGCATTTATTATGATGCACAGGGTCTTCGGATAAAAACAAATTGCTAAAACCCCTGTTACCTAAAGACAAACTCATTCATGATCCCCAATGGTGTTTGAGCCCCTATTTACCTATTTATATTGAAACCTATTTTGTGTTTCATTATAATTCTCTGAGATCTAAATTATAAATAATTTTTACAAATACTAACAAAAAAAATAATGTTGTGATATATGTGATATAATCTATTTTTTAATTTTATTTTTACTTTTTACAATCACCGAAGGCCCTGGGGGTAAACGAGCAAACCGATGGAGATTCAAAACAATCCTCAGAGAACGTGGACGAAATACACACGGTAAGAGAAAGAAAACATGTTAAAGATTGAACGTTTCGTATATGCATGAAAATATATTTTTGTGTATGTTAATGATTTATAGTAAATAATACATTGTTTGTTCATTGACAGATTAGTAGATGGGTTCATCTTGAAACAAAAGACTCAGTATCGGTAAATTGCTCACATCCATATTTCACATTAATTAGCCGTATTCTCATAAGTCTATGTGATTGTGTGTACGTCTGTGGGTGTTTGGATTTCTTAATGCCTGTTTGTAAAGTTGCACGTGTTATGTTTATGAATTTACAAACTTCAGTCGATATTTTCAGATATAGAGACGTCACCGTGTGTCGATGAAGGGCGATACATTTTGGCTGTGTTTATCACTTTTGGCTATAAAGTAGGGAGGTTTCTTCAATGTGCCAACACCTACTATGACGTGGAACTTCGGTTTATACTGTTTCATCCTTTATACAGGGACAGCCAACTGCAACGTGGCTTGGGCTCGAACCCCGGACCACATGATCAGAAGTCTAACATGCAGATACAGATGTGAATCAGTACACGGATACACGTTTTTATGTCTTTATTTTTATACATTTTATATAAATGTGTGTATGCTGTGAATTCGTCTATACAATACCAATAAAAAAGATTATTTTCACTACTTTGAAGGTCCCGAATAATATTGTGCAAACTGATACAGAGCCCGTGCAGTTGCAAGAGGTAATGTCATTATTTTTGTTTTAATTTCTTATGAAAGAAGAATGTTAGCAACTTCAAGGATAGAAACATAATATTTTACGTTCTACGTAATACGTCAAAGAAATTACACATCTCTTGAATGCATCAAACCTTATGCATGGCAAATGCCTAGAGTCAATCCATTTGTTAAGTAGATAAGTATCACTCTACAACATACAAAAATAATGTAAATCATTGTATTTTTTTCTTTTCAGATTTTTCAGAAGATTGACGAAGACGTTATCGCTGAACTGACACAAGTTCAAAAGGATACTGGAGAAGAGACGAATGGTAAATCAAAGGATGAGGTGTTAGATAATTATATACAAGAGCAGAAGAGGTCAATTTTTCAAGAATATGACAGGAAAGAAGATCACATATACGAGTTAGAAGTAAAAGATGTGCAAACGATAACCAAAGAGGTTTGTTAAAGGACGTTTTCTTTGACATATCATAACCATTCATTTTTGCTATGTATATAATGTGATAATTTCTAGAACAACCACTGATCAATGTTCCCGTTGCAGGAAATTGAGGAGAATAATCAGAAGCTGAAGGAATCTATAGAAGATGTAGAAGACATAGAAGAAATAACAAGGAAGGTCAAAGAACACAAACAGGCCCAACAGAAACTCGTCTTACGCGCTCAGAAGGGCGGTGAAGTGATAAAGGACATCCAACGACATCTGCAGGACATGTGTGAGGAGAGTCAGGTAAACATTTTGATTCATTCCAGGATGAGGAGGCAAAAATAAAATAAGGCTATTTAAAGATATCTTAAATATTAAGTGATAATCTGAAAATTCCTGATTAATAGTGAGGAATTTATTTGATAATATGTGGAAAATGATTCATTCATAACATATCCCGTAATAACCATCCTTAATTCTTGGTATCTTATTAAAATTGCTTAAGTAGTTCTCATATACTGACGATAACCAAAATGAATACCAACCAAGATCGTTTGATACACTTCCGACTAGCCTTTATAGATAGCCAACTTGCAAAATCTAGTTGAGTAACTTAAATGAGTCTTTTGAATTAGCTTCCAGAGACCTGGTTGAAAACGGGTGAAAGTACGTGTGGAAAATACTGAATGTACAGTGTTTTCTAAAATGACATATAGATATATTTTTCATTTGCAGATTGACGTTCCGGGATTGTCTGATGGTGATGCTTACCTCGAAAATAGTTCACAAACAGTACAGGTAAACTCACGATACTAATAGTGAAATAAGCAATAATTCTTATTCGACTCCCAATAACGTTGAATTAAATATTTGTCTTGAGTATATATAATTAATGATTCATTATCACTAAATATCTGAATGATCACGCTATGAAACTGCATGATTATTGTCGTTTTGTTGCTATCAAATATACTAATGAAGTGTATTCGGACGCATACAATGTACATTGAAATATTAATGTATGCGTGAAACTAGGGAACATAGACTACTATGGAATCTTGTTTGTCTGGAGTTCAGAAAAAATAATTCCAAGGTCGCTACAAAAAATGCAAGAATTTATTTTATCCCAAGAGAAGGCTGAGAATCTAAAGGACAAATAATATAAATCTATTGAGAGGAAGAGGGCCAAGGAACGAATTCCAGTCATCTGCAATTTACACCGAGAAATTAAAAGAGATTTAGCAATTTGCTTATAATCCATTGGCATCAGAAGTTTGTTTTTCTGCTAAGTAGGCGAGATAATGAAAATTGAGGCTCAGTGTTGCAGGGGAAGGTTAAATATCCCTCACTAAATAAGAATCAGCTCTTGGTATGGATCAACATTTTTAAAGCCCACGTCAATTTGATGTCACCATTATATGGTAAGAGTAGGAACACGCGTAGGGACTAGATAATAATAGCATATGAGGACAGGTAAAGCTTTAACTTCTCTAATTTGTAGGAGACCGATCGCGTAGAAGAAGAATTGCTAAATGATTTAAATAATATGCAGAGGAACACGGCGCACCCAGAAAGCACCGAGGACCGTAGGAAATTGTTGAACGAGTTTTTGGATACAGAGATAGAGACTATACTGAAGATGGAAGAAGAGAAAGAAATACAGAAAGATCAGCAAGTGGTGAGATATATTCATTCAAACCTGGGTCAATAAAAACAAATGCTAATTGTGAACGTTCTGCCAAGAGAAAGTACAATATCATGTTGCATTTTGAAAACTGTGTTAGAGCTATCTATGGCGAAAAATCATACTTGGATAAAATAATATCGACAATACGCTAAAAGGGGGTCTAGGGCTAAGTAAACTTAGTTCTGGTTATTTTATGTGAGAGAGATTGCTTGGACTATGATCTCTCCTTGTTACACGTGCCATCAATTTCTCTTTGCAACTCAACGATTGGTATCATACCAATAAATAAATTAACGAGAATATGGCCTAATCCAAAATAAAACTTGTAGCGAATCCCCTCGACTATGATTCCTTGACAGTAAATACTGTAATGCTACGTTCTGATCCGTCTTGGACACTTACAGAAACATTACATTTATACATCTAGGCATCATCTGTTAATGGCACTAATGAAGAATCTACACATTCCGTTGCCGATGAAGAAGAATACGAGGTAAGAAAAAGTCTAGGACAGTATAAGAAGTTAAACCTTTCTTCAAATCAATAAAAGAAATAGAGAAGCTAACGTTTAAACGCAACAAACCATGAAGTGTCCCATTTCTGATTTTAAATTGACTTTTAAAAACATTTTCTCGTGGTATACTAACGGTATTTAACAAGGTACTTGTGCTCCAGATTCAAGCTTATTAAGAATGCTAATAACAATGACTTTAGATTTTTGTGGTTTTTATTGATACAAAAACTAATGCAGTATTGCAGAATTTGAAAACAAAAATTAAGTATCTACATTCACGAAGGGGCATATGGTGAGATAACTCTCTGGTAAACGTAATATTAAGAATGACCGTCTTTTACAATGCCTGCTGTTAGTGAAAGTATACAAATTCAACTTGTCTAGTCCAGAATATTATTTTCATTTGTGCCGCTATCCATATGTCTTAATGATAATATATCTGATTTAAAATTTAAAAAAAAAAATCAGCTCATAAAGTCCGTAGATGTTTAAAGTTTCTGTGAAACAAATGGGTAAAACTACATATTTGTCATCATACAACAGTGATAACTAGACAGTTAAATTAAAGCTTGATGATTTAAAACTTTTAATTGCTGTATTTATATTACCAGAAATCCCTACTTAACGACGGAGACTTCGAGGGTGAATCATCAGACGAAGAAAGTGAGGTGAATACAAAGCGTTGCATTAAAATAAATTGTTGTTTTATTTCAGCAAAATGGTAACAATAACATTTACATGCTGCGTTAATTCCAAAGTTATCTTTCATATAAACGTTTTATTTAATAATGTAGCATAAAAGTC
>JACSZP010007891.1:0-11541 GCA_016161895.1 Pinna nobilis | reverse complement strand
TTTTTTTCACATAGGTTTATGTAAATTTGACAAATGTCGAAGGTAAAGTACAAAGCAAAATTAACAGTTTGTTCACTTATGCTTGTGTTAATTTGACAAATGTTGCGGTACATATATGTAGGTTATGAGTACAATATCACAACCTTTCAGCACCAATGCCACAAAAGATGTAACACATTTTAAAAGTGAATTTCAATAATTGTTTGATTATTGTTAGCAGTAAAGGTTTTTGTCCAAAAGCGTTGTACAACTTGATGGAGAATCTTTTTTGTATGTTATAAATATTTTATAACGGGAAGACCGGAATTCCTTTTTAAAAAGTGCATATCTAATGTATTTGAACATGATTTTAATGATAAAATTTCCCTTGTAGTAAATGTGTAATCCCGTACTAAATGTTCAAAAGGCAATATTGTATTCAGCTACCCTATGTAGTGATTTCAAATTTTACAATTTTTTTCTATATTTTTATATTTCTTACGTTTTATTTTTTTTGCTAATGTCCAGATTATTAGATGGAAAGTACTCAACTTTATTTTAAAGACGTCTTATGTATTATCTCTAGTGATCTCACTGGTCTTATTATCATCTATAATCTGATATATAATGATCTAAATTATCTTCTTTTTATATGTTAATTCTTATCTTTTTCTTATCTTTATTACGCGTACCTATCTATTCATAAGCTAATTTTATCTCACCTATCTTTATTTATCTTATCTTTTTACCATGTTTAGTGAATCTAACCTATCTTTTTATTAGTGGTTACGTAATCTACGTTTTCTACTTTAAGTGATCTAACAAACTGTAGAAAAACTCTTTTTATTTCTAGAATGATCGGACTTGGAGTGGCCACTGTGTATGCTTATACTTTATGAAATATGTGGCATCACAAGATACATTTTCATATTTTTATTTAGAGAAAACAAAAAAATATATTAATGATAAGTGATTTCTTACTGTCAAACCTGTTTCAACTGACTTTAAAATGCATAGTCACAAATAACAGGTGTTTTCTTTATGAGCCTAATGAGTTGATTGAAATAGGGAAAAATCATTTTGAGAACTTACATTAAGGAGATGTATAGCAGGTAGATTTAAGTTGGTCTCTAAGGCTGGTAATACTGTATTTAATAGGGATGTTTTTCACACTTCTTGCTTAGATATTTGAAAGGATGATAGCATCTATTTTATCTATATAACTTGTTGTATTGTATTAAGTATCTTTTATTTTAAAACTTACCATTTTACAGGTTTTTATTACTTCAGAAATCCCTGTTTTGAAATGTTGTACTTACTTAAGGTTATCTTGGATGTTTTAGATCTTAAGCTTATATCTTCTTTTATCCATAACTTGTTTTAGGCATGAGTTTCTCTACAAAACTTTCTTGCTTTTTCACTTCTGTGTCAGCACATTTTGATTATGCAGCTTAGGAGTAGATCCCTTTCTCCTTTTGTCTTGTACAGATTTTACATTTGTTTTACACCTTGATAGTGCTATGCACACACATTTTTTGGTTTTCTATCTTTTTGTGTGCTGTATTATTTTAAATCTTGTCAGACATTTACATTGTATTTCATTATACAATAGAGTGTATATATGCCATTTATTTATATCAATTTCGCAACATTTAAGAAAATACTCTGTTAAGCTTATAAAGGAAATCATTAACTTTTGTTATAGAGACAACAAAACTTACTTCAGCATCACTTGCAATAAAGGCCCTCTGGTCATAGAAACTGCTTTTTGCTGCCCATAATTGTATCATTTTTGTAAAATCATTCACAATATATTATTTCCCTCCCCATAAAGACCGGGTTGAGTGTGTCCTGGGGTTCATTATATACAGATTACACTTTATTGTCAGTGTATATTATTGCCCCAAATTTATGTGTTTATATTTTGGCCAACAATTGCAATGAATTGTATTTTGTACAAGATAAGTATTGTAAAAGAATGCAAAATGGGGATAAAAAAGAAATCATGAGTAAAATAGTCATTTGCAATTTATCTTCACATGGAATATGTCAAATTATTGAATCTATTAATAGAATATGCAAAATATTTTTGCATTATATTTTCTGTACATTGTATCAGTTTATCAGACTAGGGTTTTGATTATTTACACATCCCAGGTTTAGATTTAATGTCGACCTATAAAATTTGTTTACATTTGTCAGTTTTTAACTTTGACTAAGTGTATTATGATTATACAAACTCATATATGTTCTTCCACTCTTGTCAGTAATATTTTGAGAACTGACCCTACACACACTAATTTGTTTAAAATAATGTCAGGAATGCCTAGTGAATTGCTGATGTGGAAGTATTGCTGTATTATACTGGTCTTTTCGCCGTACTGTCTTCTTCAACAAGTGTAGGATTTTTGTTCATATCCGTTCTCTTCGTTTACAATCTAATGTTCTTTATCTAGTTGCTTATTTCAGCTACTGGGTTGAACTCACATGTAAGAAGGTGGTATTATAAGAACATATTAGATATCAAGACAAACATTTATTCTAATGTGTTCTTCTGGTTGTAGTTAAATTAGTCATGCAGTAGAACGACAAGGTAGAATTTAACTTCTTTATGTCATAGATATGTTCTCATCATTAAGACAAAGGTCTTATACTAAAATGTCTCTTTGCTATGTTTTTCTGATACAAAAACACTAACCAACACAGATATGAATGAAAATTGTCATTTATTCCAAAATGACGAGAAAGACTGAAATTGAAACATATCCACTTCAAGGAAAGCATATTTAGATTTCCATAAGAAAAACAACACACGCTGTATTTTCATCATAAAAAAAAGGTGGCACCATTTAAAAACCACACTGAAGCGTAACTGAAGAGTGATTTACGCCACCCAATCTGAATAGTTATGTTATCTTCCTTTGTTAATAAAAAACCCTTTTTTTTGGGGGGGGGGGGGTCTAAACCAGACATAAGTTGGTAGTTTGCTAACAAGTTTCACAATAATTGACACAGCTACATTTTTTCAGCTTATATCATTAATACCTCAAACACAGTGACCTTGCCGGCAGCTTGTTATTAGACAGGGTAGATAATTTTTCAAGAAATATTTTCACAGAGGGCTTATAGTAATAAAACTTTTTTAAAGGATATACTTACTAACTTCCAGATACAAAAGCAATGAAGAGAATGGACACATTCCAAGTCCGACTACAGTCGAGCGCCACTAATCATAATCCAGATACTTGACCTTCCAGACGAAATTTCTACGGAACAAAATCTTTATATTGCATTGACCATTATGATAGGTATGTTTCAATAATCTGGACGCTTCATTTATCCGGCCAATTTGTTTGGGAACGGAAGTGTCCGGTTAATGAGGCTCCATTGTATTCTATTTCAAACACCTGCAGACATCTATTTTGCCTCCACCCTAGACATATATGAGCTCTTGATCACTTTATGACTTGGTGATTTTGTTTTCTGATAGGTTAGTCTATAGGCATATATGATGAATTTTGCTCCATGTACAAGTGTTTCCGTCCAGTACAACATATGACATTTTGATCCATTCCTCCCCTTCCTTGTACATAATTCATATTTAAGTTAATATATATATATAAATTGATGTATATATGATACTTTCTATATATAATGTGCAATCAGACAATAAATGTTATTGATGTACAATGTATATGTTGTTGACTTTTCTAATTAGATGTGAATGCATGTGTTTTTAAGGTATACTAAACCATAAAAGTTGAGTATAAAGTAAGATTCAAGTTATATTGATGAAAAAAGGAAATTTAAAAATTAAAAAGTCAAGCGACAGACAAAACTACGGCGAAGACAAAAAGAGTCAGCACTACAATCAGTTATCCATAAAACATCGCATTATAAAATATAGTATAACATGAACTCCACAAAGAGCCAGGGGGTGAATTCAGGTGCTCCAGGTGAGGGGTGAACAACTCGTGCTCTAAGCGCAGCACTCGTCGTGTCGTCTGTGTTTCGAATCTAGAAATAAGTCTAATCCGGTAATAATCGCAAATGATTAAAGAAGGACAGGATTAATAAAGTAGACAATGTGCTTTAATTTCAGAATATAGACACTACACATGTTCAGTATTGTGACCTTACTCAAGCGGGATTGCCTTACTCAAGCGGGATTGTTTGAAAATAGAACAATTGGAATTTACAAATCATCCTGCCTCAATCGTTTCCTATTGCATTAATCTTCGTTTAATGAAAAGGGTGAAGTAGAGGATACCAAGGGGCATTCAAAATTCAATAAATCAATGGCAGACAATACCGTGGCCAAAACAAAAGATAGACAACACCACAAACAGTAAATTTGCTTGAGAACTATGGAAGTCATTTGACTCTTGATACATGTAATTAACTAATTTGCAATTCCGAAAACATGAAACTGTTACTCAATTAAAAGGGAAAAATGAAGTAATTCTTGTATCTTTCAAATTAGCTGTAGATTGAGGTATTGATTTTTAACATATACTATTTAAGTTTTAATCAAGACTTAAACAAGATGTCCAAATTTTTTGTTTGATAATGTTCAATTTACTATGTAGAAAATAACTTTTTCACGAGTATAATGCTAAGTGTTGCAGGAGCAAGAATCTTTTAGGACCACAGGTTGAATACTCTATCGGTTTGATAACGTTTCCCTGATTGTAACATTTGAGAATTGAAAAAAATGTATAGTTATTAAAACAATGTCGTGTTCTCTAAAAGCCGTTCTGGACCCGGTTGCACAATGTACTTTTAAAGTAACTGTTCGTTAGCCACTAACTACAAATTAAAATTTTAGTTTGTAATAAGCTGTAACTTGTGGTTGAACGCTGTCACAGAATTGTTTCGATAGTTAATTATGAATTAACTCACAAAACTCTTATTTTAGAGTTATTACAACCACGAATTAGGCAATGAGTTAATTGATAGTTAAATTTAACGATGGATTAAGCTTTTGTGCAACTGAGCCCTGGTCTTGTAATTAATGGCGTACAAATGCGTTAGACATTTCTTGATGAATCTGCATTTATAATGCATTTACATGTATGCTGATGTACCATACATAAGATAATTAAAATTAGTCATATATTAACATCACGACAAAATGTCCTTGAATAAATGTTGAGAAACAGATGGCCAGGAAGTTGATTATACCAAATATCTGTTTGCCGTAAATGCTGCAGCGTAAAACAAAAGAGCCTTTATAGTCTTTCCTTGGAATCTGCAGTTAGAGTTTGATGAAGCATAGTTATTTATGCGTCGCTAACCGTTAACTGGGAATCTGAGACAAAATTATTTCCTAATGCTAATGTTTTGCCGTGTTATCGGCAATTATTTTAGATGTATGTATAAGTACATTTAATATCTATATACTTGTGACATCCCAGCTTGTCGGCATTTCCTTTATGACTTGGCACCAAGATATTGTCAAATTTTAGTAGGGATTCGGACGGATCTGCTTTAGGATTGCTAATGAAGGATACGTAATAGGGGCCCGAAATCATACGCACACATATATAAAACAAACAAACAAATTCAGAACTCAGCTCAACTGTTTTCCCTCAACTTTGAACTAAAAAGTATATAAAGTGTTAAATTCATTTTGGAATGTGTATTTACAGGTCTGCCTCATACTTTGATCTACACCTGGAGATTGACAAAGTAGGAAGGTTGAGAACAAAAACAAAACTTTAAGATAAAAGAGATGACTTCAACCTCCGTATCGTAAACTTTCCATTTTTAAGCAGCAGTATTCCAGCAGCGCCTGCGTATGGAATTTACATATCTCAGTTGATACGATATTCTAGAGCATGCGTTTCATATAAGGATTTCCTTGATAGAGGGTTGACAAAGAAATTACTGAACCAAGGGTTCCAAATAGTTAAATTGAAGTCATCACCTCGAAAGTTTTGTGGTCGCCATCATGGCCTAGTTGATCGATATTGTATATCTGTAAATCAGATGATGAAGGTATGTTCCTTTGTCACATACCCAATCCCGTCCTTTATCTCATATATGACTATCATCGATTAAGACTTATGTAAATATGTAACACAACGGGTGCCGCGCGCGGAGCAGGAGTTGCTTACCCTTCCGGAGCACCTATACTCATCCCCGGTTTTTGGTGGGGTTCGTGTTACTCTGTATTTGGTTTTACACATCTTATGTGGATTGCTATTTGTGTAATTGTCTCTTTTTATTTTGGTAAAAGTTCTGTCTTTCGATTTTTGAATTTTGATTGTCCCCTATCTGCAGCTAAAACCTTTTTACTTCCAGTATTAAAGAAGTAGTAGTAGTTTGTGTATTTGATTAATCAGCAGCCCGCAGAATTATTGACAAAGATGTTGAGTATTACTTTCGCTTTCAGTAATATTTACCCTCAACATTATTTTACCCGACAATTCTAGACACTAGACACAAAGTTAAGGTCAGTTTTTGTGGATTGACACACACGAAATCATTGACGTATCCGAAAGAGCACCTAGAGACAGTGTAGAAAACTTTACACAAACTGCATATGAATGGACATGTACATGTTTTGTATATATTATATAAACATGTACATATGCATAGGAACCGGGGTGTGTAGTGGCCATTTCAACTGTATAAAAACTTTTGAATTTGACATTTAACATAATCATAACATAGTTTATCATCACTGAAAAAAAATTATTGTGCATTGATTTTGATGAAAATTGCACAATTGAAAGGCATATGAAAACACATTTTAAGAATATCGTTAACATTTGGGAATGTATCCCTTTTGAATGTTTGGTTCTCCCCCTTTGACTTGGTTTATACGCAGCTGCTATAGGCGTAGGAATGGGAGTGTATGTGTCGTACCCATTTTTTCCAACGCTAAATTTTTATTTTGACATTGTAGCATAATTGTTACATACCTTCTACGGCTCGTAACATTGAAGCTTGTATTTTGAATTTACCTATTTATATGTCAATTGCATTATCGAAAGGAATATAGACACAGCTTTTAGAAATATCGTTAAAATTTGGGTATGTCCCCCTTTTGAAATTTTGGATCCCCTTTTGATTTGGCTTCTACGCCGCCGCTATATATATAAAGACAGAATACAGTGAGGAGGTAGGCCCATACCTTCATATCTTTATATACCGTAGTTCGCTCGCACATGCTGTAGGCCTGTGTATGTTTACAATTACTTCAATTTGTAGATACAGCCGGCGGTATTAACATTGATAGAATTAATATTGCAGTTCTTAATACTCCTGCCGTACGCTTTATGAATTTAGTGTCATAAACTGTCATACTACTTGGAAGCAATGTAGGTGAAATTTCATAATTCAATGTGGAAAATAAATTTGCTCGATTTATTTACACGTGGATCTGAATATGAAAGGACCAATTAACATCCTTGTACTAGGGAAAGAAGCAGTCGGAAAAACAGGTAAACATGACATGATTGATATATTATTTACTCTATTCTAATTCTAACTTTATTTTATTAGTAATGCTCTCTCTCTCTCTCTCTCTCTCTCTCTCTCTCTCTCTGTGTTTGTATAAATTGTAATATTTATTCCAAATGAAGTCCTTGATACATATGTAGCGATGTAATTCGAAGATGGTACATTCACCATTATAATTTGATTCGAAAAAGTATAGAGATACAATAGATACAATTTGTAAATGATAGATCTATACAATAGCATTTGCAAATTATAGTTCAAGAGATCGAAAGTCAGCACCGTCACACCATGCATTGGGACATGTCTTGTTATTTATAACAGTGATGAATTTACAACGCATCTTCATTTAACAAATAGAACTGAAGAATTTGTTAAAAGCTCGAAATGTTAAAGTGTGCACTAGCTATATGAATGGCATTTTCTATCCTTTTATTATTTCTGTACATTTCACATTTCTCATTTGGATTACAAAGTTTATGATGTTCTTTCATGTCGGTGTCTCTTTTCAGTCAGGCCTTTGTTATTACCTGTTCTATATTAACGCCTAGTTTGTCGATCAACAGAGTTAAATTCATAACTACATATCCTTCGAATTCTAAACTCTTTAAAATAAAATTCTGTATGATAATTGCAGATTAATCTGACTTGTAAATGATCACCAGAATGCAAATAAATGTAGAAAGTAACTTTTCTCGTCAATCTCAGGATATACATACAGTTTACTGTCATATTTTCCCCCAAAATAAGTAAATTCAAAGTAATTTTACAAATACAAATCTTCCCTTCCATCTTCTACTGCTTTAATACTATCTGTCCCTTCATAACTTTATAAGATGTACAACTATAATTTAACTTGTTTCTCTGGCATCTCGTTGTCTTTTAGAATGAGAGAGAGAGAGAGAGAGAGAGAGAGAGAGAGAGAGAGAGAGAGAGTTGATATCGCACTTAAGATTGCACGCGCATTGTTAAATGACTGGATAAAAATGTTTCTTATCATTTGGTTTTTAGAATGATTTATGAGAGAGTTGTTGACTATCGGCAACATCTCAAAACCAAACACTGAATCTAACCCCAGCTTCTCTGAGTCTTTATATATCGTAGATAACCTCACTTTTTCACCGCGATGTCATGTTCAGTTCAAGGCATTCGATCCTAATCTGACATAAAGAAAATGATACTGTTTCTTAAAAGTGGATGGGGAATATTTTTGTATGGGAGGGTTTCCTTGATCATAACTTAGACAAAATGTGCAGATTTAGAATAAGACGTTGAACTTAAGCAACTACTTGCATATGACATCAATTATCATTTCCATAAATACATTGTATCATAAACTCATTTAACGAACATTTGAAGATGATAGTCTACAGTTTAAGCAAAAATAAAATAAAAATAATAGGTTATTACGTCCCAGATACATGTTCATATCTTTTAAACCCAGTTTTAACTCTGATGTATTTTGGTTTCTGGAAAAAATGCAGTGGTATTATATTAAACTCAGATATATTGAAATCCCGCTTTACTTAAAATGATTTTCATTCCCGGATAAATGACTCAAGTACAAATAAATTTAACACGGTTAAGTTGAAAACCCCGGTTCATTTGAAAGGGAAATCCGTTCTCCTATAGATACTCAGTATTGCTGTCTTGGCAGGATGTATCCATTAAGTTCACATAACAAAATTAAAAGCATCATTTGACAATATTGGCAATAAATCCATGTATCGATGACGAAAAACTTCTGCAATATACATTTGTAAATATAAAACAAACATGTATATGTAATATTTTATTCTTTTAGCACACTTCTGTCGGTGTATTACCAGATACATTTCCCGGAAAATACAGGAAAATATCAAATTGTAAACCAAACATTGAAGTATAAGTTAAAAGGAAAGAGTATCGAGGGATGTTGGAAACTCCGAGTCATATGCAAAACAAACTGGGAGTAAAAACAAATGGTCTTTGTGTGATAACAATTACGAACCCCGGGGCGAGATGGGACAGGGTCCCCGGAAGGTGTCAGCACCTCCTTCCAGCATTCAGCACGTGTTACAGAATGTTATATATATATATATTCTGAATTTTCAGTTCAGAGATTTGATTAAATGCATCAGTTCGTCGAAGAAAAAATATATTTGAATTGTTTGGGGTGATTTTAACTGTTCAGCTTTGCTATCTTGGCAGGGTCCATTGATTTAGTTCGCATAACAAAATTATAAGCGTCCGATTGATTTGACAATATTGACAATGAATCCATGTATTGATGTCGAAAAACTTAAGTATTTTCCAACAAAGAAGAAAACGATTCGCTGATCTAAATGGAATCGATTGTGAAAAAAACTTATCGAAGATAAGAGAGCAGGAAAAATGTTTATCATTTGATGTTTACTTCAGGTATGATTGTAACAAACTGAAATTTAAATCAAGACCTAAATCTATTAGAAACTAAAATTTCAAATATGATTGCAGTGCGAAAATATTCTAGATATTTCTTATATAAGCTTCCGCGTTCGTTGATCGGTAGTAATACTATTATGCCGGATTTGCCCGTCTGCTTATCTGTCTTACTAGGTGTCTGTAAAATTCGAATTGTCCGATTTAATATTTGGGTTTTTACAATATTTTCAACGAGACACCTTTGTTTCGTCCTTATAAATGACATTTACGATCTGACGATATTTTCAAGTGTTGTCACGTGACTTTATTTTCTAACAACAGATTGAGGTCAATTTCGGTGTATGGCTTTGTATCAATGAGATGAAGATCAAAGTCGTCAACTGTAAAACTTTGCCGGGATTCTACCTTCCCATTAATTTTTTTCTTTTTTATATAAGATGCTTGTATGTGTGTAGGCCTACGCATGTGTACTCATTTGTGTGGCGTGCGTAAACCAAGTTTATCAAACCAAATTAAAGTGTTAGACCTTCAGTACCATATTACTGTATTTATATGTATGCATGATTTGTTTTCCGAGATATTTCTGTACCGATTACAAACGGATGGTGTTATTTATTTTGGCAGATCAAAAAGTTTAACCTCTTAATAAACAGGCGTCGTGTCGTGATTATCTTGTTATATCGAGTTCAAAAATAAATCATGCTCAGCCGATATTAATTTGAACGTATCAGAGAATACATTAATCCCAGATTGTAAGAAATGCCTGGCAAAGCTCGTATAGGTTAGGGTTTCTATTTTAGTTCTAATTGGACTGATTCCCATTTTATTAAATAGTGCATAATTTTTCTTAAATTGATTTTGGTTAGTGGTAAAGGATGCACTTCGAAAGGATATGAACTCATTGAATTATTGCATTAGTTCCTCTTTCCAGTGTAATTCAGTACGATACATCGCTGAATTATTTGCAAATTTTTAATACCATAACGTGAGAGTCCGTCGGGGCCGAAAGGATAGTGTGTTCGACTTCGAATTGAAGGGTCCGGGGTTGGAATCCGCACAGCGTCACTCGGCGGTTGGCCGTCCTTGTCTTTCGGACGAGACAGTAAAATCTGAGGTTCCGTGTCACAGTAGGTGTTGGCACGTTAAAGAACCTTCCCTGCTCTACGACCAGCAGTGCCGAGCATAGACAAAATATGTCGCCCTTCACCGGTACACGGTGAAGTCTCTATTTGAGTGAAATATTATTGAGTGGGAAACAACAACTACAACGGGAAGATGTATTATATATATACACACGTTTATTTGTAACTTAATTCCAGATCCGAATGATTTTGATTCCCGGATCTCTAGGCTCGTTTGAAAAGTTTCTTCCTGCTTGTAGCCTAGTCTTAGAGTTTGATTGTTATTGTTTTGTTTATTTTGTTGTTGTTGCTGTTGTTGTGTTTTGCTTTTAAGAGTATGTGTCATGTTTTTTTTTTTGTTTTTTTTTTTGTAAGCGGCAAGCATTTCAACCGAAAATGATAGAGGATTATTTAAATATTAAATGGTTATCGCCATGTACATATATGTTTGGTTCTCTTCCGGCCATCAATTAAGAAATAGCCGTAATCATAGATACAAACTATGGCATGTTACGATAACTAAACAACAACTCAGGCCCATCATAATTTGGGTTGGTAATACATGTATATA
>JACSZP010007885.1:0-11738 GCA_016161895.1 Pinna nobilis | reverse complement strand
TCAATTCAAGGAAAGACAAATAAAACATGACTAGAAATTGTAGAAACTGGATCTTTAAAGGAATAAGTATTTCAAAATGATAACCTTGATGATGGAGAGAAATTTGTTTTATTTTGAGAGACACATACAAGAGCAGATACATGTGATGTTCATGGCCTTATACTGTGATCCTTCAAAACAACACAAGGCATATTTGAGACTCGATAGAAATTGTATTTGTAAATGTTCTTGTCGTGGGACGTTAAACAACAACAAAACAAACAAACAAAAATGTTCTTTTCAGATGCCACTTACTCGTTAGGTTCTGACGTAAAGTTTGATGATCTTTGGTCGATGTAGTTAGTAGTTGAAGAGTTTTCTTGGCGCATTCCATCTGGTCTTCCGTGAATTTTATGACGTTTTTTTCATAACACTTGATTTCAAACTTATGTCTTTTTATTGCATGTAGATACCGGTACTTTGGCATTTTTGCACTATGTGAACTTTTTAAGGTTCATTAATTTTATGAGAAGTCTGAAATACTTTTATACTGTAAATCCAATTCTCTATTCAATTCTGACGTAGACGTACCATATTCAACATAAGGTCATAACCTGTACCAGCAAAGTCGCGAACATATTCTCTCGCGAATAGATGTAAGAGGAAAGATTCGCCAAAATTTAATTTCGCGAAAATTTCTGGATTAACAGTATATGATAGGACGAACTTAGGATTATGTCATTTATATTTATTTTATAATGTATGAGGCTTGTCAGGTACATTTATATTTTACATTCTGTTAATACAAATCCCTCTCTATTGCAGGAGAGCTGCAAAAAATTCATTTATCGATGTTTCGCTGCTTAATCTAAGTCCATCAATGCATGCATCTTTAGCAAATCGTTTTTTCTCTTCTCAATTCCGCTGACGTTTTCTATATAATCATTTTGTCTTTAATTTCGTTTGCAGGAAACCATGTCAGTAAGTTCGACATCATCACATCAGAAAAAGGGCTCAACAGACACAATATTATTAGGCATCCCAGAATGTGCAAATCCATTGGAGTGTCGTTTTTGTGGGAAAGTGTTTACCAGAACATTCTACAGGAAAGAGCACGAGCGTATACACACTGGGGAGAAGCCATTTTCCTGTGGAATTTGTGGTAAAATGTTCAACAGTCATGGAAGCTGCCGAAAGCACGAAAGGATACATACGAAAAAGAATGAAAGCCTGGAATGCGAACATTGCGGTAAGAAGTTCCGTGATACGAAAAATCTGCGCATTCACGTCCGTACGCATACAGGAGAAAAGCCATTTTCTTGTCATATATGCGGCCGTAGTTTCGGATTTGAGACGGTTTTGAAGAAGCATTTACAATTCCATAACGGTCAAAAACAGTTCCAATGTTTAGTTTGTAATGAGTCCTACTTCACGGCATATGACCTTAGGATTCACGTGCGGTCACATACCGTGGAGAAACCTTACAAGTGTCACTACTGTAACCAAAGCTTTGCTACAGAAAGAAGACGAAATATTCATGAAAAATGTCACGAGAAGTCCAATGTACACCAGTGTAAGAGCTGCGGATCGTTATTTCGGAGCGCTAATTCGCTCGCGACACACGAGGCCCAAGGGGCTTTGGTTGGAGGATGTAAAATGATACAAGACGACAACGATGACTCGCAAGAGGACGAGTCCATGTCGCCTGTCGAAGACGAGATCCCTGAAACCCACAGAAACAATGGTAATTCACTTCCCGGATATTACCCTGGCTTGTCAGAAGTGGACATAGAGTTTCTTGGCCAGACATTAGAAGAGAACTCTTCAGTGATAGAGGCGAATACCAATGTGAAGGAGCATCCGTATGAACGTTCAGTATCGGAACCGGAAGTGTATCCCACTGGCTTAATAAGAACAACCGAAAGGGGAATAAAAGAGGAACCACTCGAGTCCATTGATAGGATTTCCTGTCAAAATCAAAGAATACTCAGCAACGATTCAACAGAAACAAGAGATTCTAACATCCCTACTACCTCTGCAAGACCAAGGACCGTCAACGGACAACATGAAACATTTGGTGATCGGAACCGATACGACCGGGTCAGTGGTAAAACGTGCGACCCTAACGGCCAACTCTCAATAATAACATCTGACTCGAAATCGGTGCAGACAGACCCGCATGACAGCCTGGAGTTGTTGTATTCTGAACTCGAGGCTGCCAGAGAGGTGCACGAATGTAAGAGCTGTGGCATTCTGTTCCGGAACTACTCCATGTTTCTTGTCCACAAGACCCTTCATGTCAACCCTGTACGGCCGTTTGTTTGTCACATCTGTGGCGTAGAATCAAAGGACAATGTCGATTTTAATTCTCATTTAATCTGGCATATGAAGTGAATCAAGAAAGTTGATTCAAGGAATGTCAGTATTTACAAAGGTATTTTTATGAACTTGAGTAAATTTTCAATTCCTATCTGCAATCATCTCTTGATTTCAAATTCTGTTGATACGACAATTTTGTTGTTGCATTGTTGTTGTTTTGACTTCCCTCTTTAATTTTTTTCGTTCTGGATAATGTCCATTTTATTGCTCTTTTAATCCGGCATATGAAGTGAATCGAGAGAGTGTTGGGGCAAGGAGTGTTAGTATTTACAGAGGTGGTTTCAATACAGATTGAATTCTTCGTTAGACGGAGAAATCGGCTTATAAAGCTTGTATATTCTCACCTGTACGGATGTGTACTTGAGACATCTTGAAATGTTTCGCTTTTTTCATTTTCATTTCCCGCATCAAGATGCGTAAATAGTTTCAATGTGTCCCTAATACAATTCCGTAGATCCGAATCAAATCGATGTTCTGTATTTCTATGAACTAGAGTTAACATAGAGGAATGTCTATCTGCAATCATCTTATATTTACAGTTCCAAATGAGGTCAATACGGTATTATTGTTGCTGCATTGCTATTGTTTCAACGTCACACTTAAAACGTTTTCGTTCTGGGAACGTTACCGCATGCCAGTGAAGTGCTATAAAATTGGTCTATGCTGGGCGCTTACGTTCATTTAGAAGTGAGGGTCCTTAAACGTACCGACATCTGTTGTGACACGGGACCTCAGTTTCATTGCCTCATCCGAAGGAGGGGCCTCCGTGGCCTAGTGGATAGCGTGTTCGACTTCGGATCAAAGGGGCCGGGGTTCGATTCCCGCAGCGCCACTCTACGGTTGGCCGTCCCTGTCTTTCGGATGAGACAGTAAAACCCGAGGTCCAGTGTCACAGTAGGTGTTGGCACGTGAAAGAACCCTCCCTGCTCTACGGCCAGCAGTGCCGAGCATGGGCAAAATTTTTCGCCCTTCACCAGCACACGGTGACGTCTCCATATGAGTGAAATATTCTTGAGTGGGACAGTAATAGCAAGCCGTCTCCGATGAATGGACTGAAACCCACAACATTGCTATCAAAAACTAAAGACTCTACTACGATAAAAGGTATTTTTTTTAAAAATGTTCTTTAACAGATGTTTCATGAAAAGGTTTTTTGCTTGTGTAATATCTAATTAGGCATTACATTTTGCAAGTTAAATGCGTTTTTTTTTCTATAATCCACTTAATCTGTCATTCGAACAACAATTGAACATTTTTATCAATAAAAATCTAGGGTTTTACTATTTGGCAATAGTGGTGTTGTTGCTATAAGTGTTTTGTATTTTAACGTCCAACCGAAAAATCAATAAGTGGGGCCTCCGTGGCCGAGTGGTTAGCGTGTTCGACTGCGAATCGAAAGATCCGGGTTCGAGCCGCGTAGCGCCACTCCGCGGTTGGCCGTCCCTGTCAAATCTAAGATTACTTAACAAACTCAGCTCCTCATGTGCCAGAGACCCAAGTTGGCATCCAACATTGCCATAAACCTCAGACGGTTAAATTACTTAGTTCTTGGGATTTGTAATGAAAGTTCTAAGTGATTAAAATGGAATGTATGATATCAATTAGTCCCGTATGACCGTAGATGCGGGCATGATAAACATTCTTCACTGCTTGATGGTCGACTCCTGTACTGAGTATAGGGCGGGCCTCCACGGCCGAGTGGTTAGCGTGTCTGATTGCGAATCGGAAGATCCGGGTTCGAGCCGCGTCAGCTCCACTCCGCGGTTGGCCGTCCCGGTCCTTCGGATGAGACAGTAAAAACCGAGGCCCCGTGTCACAGTAGGTGTTAGCACATTAAAGAACCCTCCCTGCGCTACGGCCAGCAGTGCGGAGCATAGGCAAAATTTGTAGCCCTTCACCGGCACACGGTGACGTCTCCATATTAGTGAAATATTCTTGAGTGGGACGTTAAACAACAATACCAATACCAATAATCTTACAGTTATATGGAGACGTCGCCAAATGCAGACAGCTACAAATTGGGCCTAAGCATGATACTTTCAGCCATTAACTAGTGAGTATTCTTTAACGTTCCTTCCCCTATTGTGACGAGGTAACACGGTTTTTACTGTCTCATCTGAAGGACAATACAAGCCAATACGGCAGTTTTTACATTCTCTCCCTTTGTAAAACTCTATAATGTGGAGACGCGATTAGCTTATGAAGTGTACAGGATGGTGGGACTATCCTTGTTAAAACAACGCATGTGCCTGTATACCAGTATTGTTATAAGTATATACCTCATTTGAACCTTATCAAAAGAATAATCATTGGTATCTACACCTAAAAAGTCATCGAGTTTCATTCGTGTCCAACCCGAAATAAATGTTATATGGTTGTGGTACTGATGCACCCCTTCCTTACTTTGAAAAACAGTCCCACCTTCTTTGATACGCAACGTAATGTTGATGAATCAATGTATTTTCAATTCGTGTACTTACATGTACACCATACTATTCAAACAGCAGTAACAGTCTGTGTTTCTCATTGGTGTTAAATTAATCAGGTAAAAAAATGAGCATATACTCAAATCTTGAGTATCATACTCAACGTTTTTTCAATAATTCTGGCTACTGATTAATACCAACAATTACAGATTATTAGTTACTGACATGGTGTGCAGTCGACCGAATATGATATAAACGTGGTTAGTAAATTCCATATTTACTAACCACATATATATCATATTTGGTCAACTGTACATCATATAACGGATATATCTTACTGACTACCGTTATCTTGTATCATATAAGATAAATTGAACAAATTTCGCGTCCCCCCTCGGAGGTTGTCAAGCGGTTTGATCAGTCGAACTTCATCATATCATTATGCCTACCTTTAAAGCAAGTGTCATACTTTTTGTTCCCCGCAAGTACTTGGGAAATACGGTAGCAGACTTATGGATGTTGTTTTCAGTGTATATTAGGCATTCTAATTGATCCTTTTATTAGAAAATTTCGCATCCGATGTGTCAACGAACCGGTGTCTGCTGTCGTTCGACGCCATCTTCGTTTGGGATCAGAAACTGTGCCAACAACGGGAGATAACCCTCGCATCAACCCCATATAAAACCCAGCAACCCCATATTAGAAAATCCCGGAGGTGTATTGAATATCCACCGTTTTCAAGTGATCAAAGACAACAATTACATTTCAAGATTTCAATTGTCAGTAAGACATATTTGGACATGATATTTTATACACATGCTTAAAAGCATTTAACTCTTAATTTACTTATTTTTAATTCAAATTTTGAGGGAAAACAGTTGAGCTGAATACTGAGTTTAAGCTGAGTTTTTCTGGTAATTTCAGGCCCTTACAAAGTGTACCCACCAGATTGGTCTTGTACCACAATTGTTATCATCAAGGAAAATAAAATGTTGAGGATGAAGTATTAAATCAGGTTGCATTTACTTCATTACCTCAAGTGATCGAGCTGACTGGATTTGTCCGTCCTTCAGATGAGCCATTAAAAGCGATGTTTCTTGTCAAAAGAGGTGTCGACATGTTAAAAACGCCATTAGGGCCTACTGTTCAATGTCATGTTGCAAATAAGAGACCTGTGGATATATGTTACTCGTATTGATTGCTGTGTAGGATTTCTACTTCACGCTTTGGTTGTCGAGGGTGTTTCTAAAGCCATGAGCCGAGTTTTTCGATTTAGCTATTTGGATCGTTTGACCAAGGTCTGCAATGCTCAGAAAAATAAACTCGAACTTGTTTCTGTATAAAGTGGTGTGAGGTATGAGGATACTGAGTATGGATGCTCTTTCAACTTCAGAGAAGAGTACAGTCTAACCTGGCTTAACGACCCAATGAATTAAAAGAAAACCTGTCTTATGTTACTTAAATGAAATGAGTGGTTCCCAATATGTTTTTTTTAGTATAAATCACCCGAATTATGAGACCACCTGTCATACGAGACCCTTTTTTGCTCCTTGCGTTGGACGGTTTCTTAAAACGGGTTAAACTGTAAATACATAAAAAGTGACTAAATATCAGAACAACAAAATACTTGTACTTGTATTCCACTTTTATTCATTAGCATGCATATATCACTTTTGTCTAATCACTCTTCATAAAACAAATTCATCTTATCATTTCACATCGCCGTATCTGCTATCACCCATTCATTCATCAAATGATACAACTCTCTAGTAAAATTGTACATCAAAAAGCATGGAAAAGTTCATTCACCGTGTAAACTATTAAATAACAAAGATAAAACCCATGTACATCCATACTAAAGAAGAAATTTTACATCTTATACAGAATTTTCATAGGACTGGGTGCCCAACTTCCGAAGCACCTGAACTCACCCCCGGTTTTTAGTGGGGTTCGTGTTACTCTATTTTTAGTTATATGTGTATTTCTATGTGTAGTTTTGTCTCCTTTTTGTTTAGGCCACGGTTTTGTCTGTCGTTGACTTTTTGAATTTGGAATGCCCCTTGGTATCTTCTACTTTACCCCTTTTAAACTTAGACTTTCTATGAATGTCTCGTAAATCTATTGATTAATTTTCCCAGATTGACATCCAAAGGCATCTTTGTTCTTCACCACAGCGAGGGAAAATGTTAAATATTACATTCCACAACGGCCAAATATGTCCCTCTTCATCGGCATAGGAGGAATGCCTTCATTTCCATGAAAGATTATTGAGTAGGCACTATACAACAATACTACCAAACAACCAACAACAACATTCTTGTTGGTTGTTTGTATTGTTGTTTAATGTTCCACTCAAGAATTTTTCACTTATATGGAGATGTCACCATGTACCGGTGAAGGGCGACAAATTGTTCCTATACCTCGGCACTTATGTCAGTAGAACAGGGAGGGTTCTTAAACCTACAACAATCTACTGCGACACGTGACATAGTTTTTTACTGTCTCATCCAAAAGACAGGCACGGCCAACCGTACCGTTGTTTTGATTTCGAAGCCCGGACATCTCGATTCGAAGTCGAACACGCTAACCACTTGACAACGGCAGACCTCTTGCACTACTGTAAAAGGCAGGTTGTATGCAAATAATGAAAGATTCAGCATTCGTTAAGAATTTAATTTGTACTGTGATTTTCTGGAATGTACATATGAAATTCCGATTCAGAAATGAAAGGCCTTGTCCCAATCTAGCTACAAGATGATTTTCTCTAACTTGAAATACTAAATACTGTCAAATCTGAGGAATATCAAACACAGAAGTGGTTTTCAATTGCAGATGATCTTAATACAGAGGTTCATTGTAAAGACTTCTTAATGAAATTTTCAAGGTGGTCTTAATTGACTGGTTCCCTTAGGGTCAAGTCTGACTGTATAATTTCACTTGACAACATTTCAGATCATTCATGACTTACTTTCTTTTTCTCCTACTGCATTGATTATCTATATCTGTTTTTAGGACTCCATATCAAGACAAGTAGATATTTTCAAAGTCTATTTATGCACTTTAAAATTAATACATTGCAGTATTTTAAACTTGTCAAATGCCTTAATTGGCCGACTGAAAAAAAACAGGCTACTGAAAACTCTCAAAATCAAATAAGAACTATGAACAAAGTTGTAAATATAGTTAAATTCTAGTAAATATCACTTCCCTTGCCCCTGTTTACTCTACTTTTGAACATACTGCATACAGGGTTATTTTCGCCCCGTATTATTCTCGCGTTTTTGCACTTGCAAACAGCGTCGCCTCGTTTTAAATTCGCTCAGACTCGTCATAACTCTATACAAGAAAAGTAACTTTTTTGAATTAGTCCAATTTTGAATTAGCCCACTGTCGATGATGGCGAAAATTTCCCTGTATATAGTAAGTTGTATTCATGGAGCTTAATTCATCTTTCAATTCCACATACATTGTATATTAACGAAATACATGCATATCACATCACAACTTATTTTAGCACTTTCTTAAGCATCCACAAATATATATATCCTCAATAAGAATAAATGTACTTATATGACTAGATCTCTGTGAGGCTATGATACTTTCTTGGATAACATGAATAATCCACCATTGGAAATGGTTATTCCTACAGATATGTTAATAATCGAGACTAGCGTTGATTCCTCATTGATCTCCGCTAGGTGGCGGTTGAGCTTGATCACAATTTGATTGGCTGGCATTCTCTTGTTGTAACTCAGCACGTATCTGTCTGTTCTCTTCCAGTAATTCTTTCATTCTTGACACAAGAGAATCATTCTGAGATTCAATATCGTTCATCCATTTGTCGATCTCATCTAAAGTTTTATTCAGATCATTATATTCTGAAAGAAAAGAAGCAAGTATTAGAGACTGCATAATTCAAAGATTTGGGGTAAAAGAGCAATTGGTAAATGACAAATCTAAACGTAACGGAGGACAATTGTATTTTGATAACTTATGAAGAAAAAAATGTATATCTTTCCCATGAGAACATAATTTTTCTTATCAATACAAACTTCGTAAATTGTCTCCCCCATAAGATTGAAAAAAAAATCAACCCCATTGAATTGTCAAAGGTTGGCAAGTCTGCTGTTTTTTGATACTTTGAGGTTTCCAATGAGGATTACAATGATAACAGTGAATCTTAAGTAATTATACAAACTGAAGTATGTGGGAGTCCATGAATGATGTGGAGCTTTTTATTGTTTTTTTAATAATGTGTTCTTGTTTAACGTACCACTCATTAATATTCAACTAAAGTTAAGAAGTCACCGAATGCCAGTGAAGGAATTCAATGTTTGGTCTGTGGCATTATTTTGAGCCAATGAGCAGTAAGTACTTGCCAAGTCTCCCCATAAATCGGGACACTCTATTTTTGTGTAAATTTTTTATAATTTGTTAAGTTAATATGTATGTCTCTACCATGGATTTTTAAAAAAATTCATATTACGTGTAGTTCTTATTAGAATTTAGAGTCTCCCACATGATATTTGAAAATCTTCCCATGGAAATTTTCTAAGGCTGGGGATTTGGGGGGGGGGGGGGTATATAACTTGCCGATACCTAATATTTTTTTTATTGTTTTTCCCTGTACAGATCTACGTATTTAGTAATAGTTTATTCATCTAATCGCTACCTTATTCTCATATCTATGATTTATATGCATATCAAAGAACTTAGAAGCTTTGCTTGTAAGATGTAAGTCAAGGTCAAACGCCCGGTCATGGGGCAGAAACAATGAATTGACAGATGATTGGATGCTGTTATGACAAGCGAAGAGAGGGTGACAATTTTCCATCTTATATGCCATGAGTCTTATATTTTTTCCTATATTTTACAAAGGTGTTTTCCAGGTGATTATATTTCTGGCTTTCGCTGCATTTTTATACCGATGCTCAACGGCTAATAGTCCGACAGTGAAACAAATTTAGACCTACCTTAAGGATGAGAAGAAGAAAGGAGATTATTGACATTATTAAACAATTAAGCGCAATTTTGCGGAGAATGTTTTGTAGAAAAAAAAGATAAATTTTTAAGAATAAAGATAATAGTGAAAATAAATTAGGAGGCTAGGCAAGTGCAATAGCGTGTGTCCCTACTTGCTAATTCTTTACATATAGTATTACAATCGGTGACGTCTCCATATGAGTGAAATATTCTTGAGTGGGACGTTAAACAACAACGCAACAACAACAACAACATGTCAATTAAGTACTGCATCGATGAGGTGGATTTGTGGGCCTAAACAAGCAGCATGCCAGATGGAAATGTGTCAATGTCTAGTTTGTACTGGACAAGTGAAATTAAATAGGAAGAGGACCCATGCACCCTGGAACACAAGGGCCTGATACGAAGAGTCAAGGTTTTATACATGTGCGTTCAATTTTTTTTTTTTTTTTTTTTTTTTTTTTGCGTGAGACTATCTAAAATTGCGAAGTTCAACACCATTATTCCATTGTCGCAAAAAACAATAAGTTCAAGACATTTGATAGGAAGGCGAGATATATCGCTGAATTATCGAACCATCGAGTTGTAGATCTAACGGGGGCTCAGTCAATTAAATCTACAAGCATACATACCGGTACTAGAGTGAAAACGGACCGGGTAAGCTTTGATGATCGAGTCGCATACTCGTCTACAGGCACTTAAGGCATACTTAATGTGTGAAATACATTTTCTACAACGTATAAGCAATATGAAACGAATTACATGACCATTACGTGTTTTGAACATTAGAATGGCGACGATAGAAAAAAAAAGAAAAAAAGAAAAAAGGAAAGAGAGAAAAAAAACCCAGCAGAATTGCCCGAAGCAGCGGGTTAAATTAGTATTTTAGTATTATCTAGAGACTAGAGTGTCATTAATCATGCGCGGATCTAGAGTAGGCTGGGGTCCGGACCCCCCTTGAATTGGCAAAATATATACCAATAATGGCCAATTATGCTTAGATTCTCATTTTAACGGGAAAGGTTTTTCCTTTTTACATGTTGGACACCCCACCCCGTGAAGATATCGACTCCCTGGAAAAAAAATCGTGGATCTGCGCATGTTAATGTAGATACAAATCCCTTTGTCGATTGCGTCGATACATTATTTACTCACCGAGTACTAAATAGATAAATTTTATGTCAAAATAACCGATAAATTCCTTATTTTAATTACTGAATTAGAACTACTCATCTAGCCGGACTCCGTGGACTCTATCTTTATCGTGTGTATCCTCGTGTGCTGTATGCTGCTCTCGACAACAGTAACACGTATGGTTCGCGACATAGTAGTCTAAGGGAGAAATTATCGTGCTTAGATACGAAAGAATTTGTATAATTGTCCTTTGGCTTTGAGTTTGATCATTGAATTTGAAGTGTCATGCATCCTGTTAATTTTTCATTATACGATTACAAACTGTGGTTTACCTGTACTGGCTGCCTCAACTAAGTCAGCAAAATTTTCCCCTGGCTCTTGATTTTCTTCCTCGCTTTCTTCGATTTCCTCCTCGTGATTATTATTACCCGGTGTTTCGTTTAATCCATTTCGACCCATTTCCTCACCATCAGCCATATTATAGTCATGTGATATATTTGCATATGGTTTCAATGAGGGTTAATGTCGAACCCGATCATTTTCATGTCCCGATGTTTTCTGTAACTTCAGTTTTTTGTTTGTTTTGTTGTTGTTTAACGTCCCACTCAAGAATATTTCACTCATATGGAGACGTCACCGTGTGCCGGATAAGGGCTACAAATTTTGCCTATACTCGGCACTGCTGGCCGTAGAGGAGGGAGGATTCTTTAACGTGCTAACACCCACTGTGACACGGGACCTCGGTTTTTACTGTCTCATCCGAAGACAGGGACGGCCAACCGCGGAGCGGCGCTTACGCGGCTCGAACCCGAGTCTTCCCATTCGCAGTCGAACACG
>JACSZP010007883.1:0-17225 GCA_016161895.1 Pinna nobilis | reverse complement strand
AAATTATACAGAAAAAAGTGTAAATTTTACAGAAAAAAGTGTAAAATTTACAGAAAAAAGTGTAAATTATACAGAAAAAAGTGTAAAATTTACAGAAAAAAGTGTAAATTATACAGAAAAAAGTGTGAAAATTAAAAAAAAAAGTGAATTAAAAATGTCCCTAATACGCTTCCGTAGATTAGATTGTATTCAGTGGATAATTTAGGTATTTTATAGATCAGGACCCAGTTGCACAATGCATTATTAAATTAACTTGTAGTTAGCCATTAACTACAAGTTAAAATCATAGCTTCTAATTTGCAAACTATATGATTTAACGTTATTGCAGCGTTGTTTAGTTAGTTACATATGTAATTACGAATTTATTAATAAAAATTCTATTTTAGAGTTATTACAACCACAAATTTAACAATCGATAAGTTCATAGTTAAATTTAACTACGAGTTAAACTATTGTGCAACTGGTTCCTGATTATTAGTCTTGTCAAAATATCATGTAACCTTGAACTAATTACAACACATACCTTTGAGTTTTACCCGGCTGAACGTATATCAAAAATCTTCAGATCGTGGGGTCTGAGGGTTGAGTCCGGTCGGTAGAGGCGGAACGCATCTTCTGACCTTCATGCGAAGGGGTTAGTATTCTTAATTTTTTTTTCATTGCATGCGCGGATCCAGGATTTTTCCCTGGGGGGATCCAGGTCCAATTTATCTATATCTAATTGACGTATGGTAATACACATTTTGCCAATTCCAGGTAGTCCGGACCCACTTGGACCTCACCCCCTCTAGATCCGCGCATGCGTGGGCAATAGGGGTATGTACAGTCAGATCATTGATACAAGGTATCAAGGAAGATATTCCTGAACTGTTACCCGAGGCCGTAGGTAGTTCTGTCTTGAATTCTAATAAATATCCTCACTGATCTCTGCTTGAATGGGGGAGTTGTTCGCTCGTGTGAATACATTTAGATGAGTATTTAACACATTGTATATGTAAATGAGGCAGCAGATCCGGTTATTCTACATACCTGTATCGTAAGCCTATCTGAAAATAGAAAATTATAGGCCGCGGCCGGAAATAGTTACAAACACACCTGTTCAGAAATTATATTAAAACAAGTTGAGCTGATTTAGGCGCTACTGATTTATGATCAATCATCTGAAAAAATTACCGTTTGATTTTGAATTAGATTCTTTTTTTACTTAAAGCTGAACTAGCATCATAAAAAAATCATATAACTCAAATATTATGTCCGAAAAACTTCTCCTGTAACTGGTACAAACAGTTTAAGAGGTCATACCCCTTCCGAGGCGAAATACAAATGTAGTTGAGGAATACATTTTAGAGGTACTTTAAGGTTTGATCACCAATACGGCGCATGCTGTTTCATATTCCGTCGATGTGTTGTGTAACAATGATTTTATAAGAGTAAACACTGACACTTATGTTGGCATTATTTTCTCGCTATGAGTTCCTAAAACGATCAATTTCAATGTTGTTTTACTTCGTATAGAAATCATATTTGTCAAAAAATGTCAAATAGTTAAAATGCAAGAGCGATAACTGCAGCCTAGGTCGTACATTACGAAGCCTCTGAATCCTGAACCTGTACAGATAAGACTAGATTATTAGCCTGGAATACCTATGTCAAACACTGAAATATACCAAACTTAAAGCTGAACTAGCATCTTCAATTGCTACGACAATTACAGCATCTCAATAATTGAAGCGAGTTTGTAAAATTTAACTGAATTTGAAACGACCTCTTTGGAAGACAGTTCAAAAATACCGTTCAAAACTCCTATGAGATCCCGCAATTTTCTAGACATTATACCGTTGGAATTAGGAAAGCCAATATTCTTTTGACTAGGTTAAGACACTTTACAGTTGCCACAACGCTGACTTGTGCAGGGTCAATCAGTTAAACTCTCCTTCATGTTCATGCGGCCATTCTAGCGAAAATGTTTACTATTACCATCTACACTGAACTAAATTTCATAATCAAAAGAATCATTTTACAGGATCGTATGTCAGCCTTTCTCCCTCCTTCCGTTACTGAACTTTTGAAAGGTAAAGAAGAGCTGGATACTACTGACAATATTTATATTCATTTATCAGTGCAGGACTTTATCATGTCGTCGGGTAGATTTTAGATTTAATCACAACAATAACTCTTGGCTATACACCGTCTGTAAAACTTTCCTTTCGTCACCCTCCCCCCCCCCCCCCCACCCAAATCACTCCTCTTCTCTCTGCACTTACTTTTCCGATTCTCTGTTAGTCACCCTAATTTCCATCTTTATTACAAATATATGTATACATTAGCAAAGTTTAGCCTCTTATTATATTTATATGTTTCCATGTTGTTAAAGGGAACGGACCGTTTCTAATGTTTATATAACTTGTGGCCCAATCCCTTTCAATATTGATATATTGAAAAAAAATATGTTTAAAAAAAAGACAAGCATAGGGTCTAAATGTGAATTCGCAAATAGTACTGTTATAAATTTGAATTCAGTTGATACATTTGTAATTGGTGAAGTCATTGAAATTTCATTTTAAGTTGGAAGGTATCTGGATGTAGCCCCGCCAATGATTCAATGTTTGTTTCAATGCAACCACTCCTACCTGGAATAAGCAACAGTGACACGAATAATATAGCAATAAAATATCACATCAAAACAATAAACCACAACAAAAAATTACTTCGGTGTAGTTCGTTGATTTTTCGTGTCTTATCAGATATAAGAGACGTGAGAGGGTTTCCTACTTGGATTAGATACCGATATCCAGAAGTGAATGAATCTAACACTGCTAACATTTCAATGTTACAATACCCATCTGAAATAAAAAGAAAAAAAAAACCAGCAATGATCATAAAACAACAAAGCATCACAATAAAACAATAATCACCAAGAATTAGTTACTTGTGAGTAGTTCGTTGACATTTCGTGTCTCATTAGATACTGGGGACGTGAGGGGATCTCTGTCCGGAACAGACATCGATTTACAGGAGCAGTGCATTAGATTACCGTAGATAACAATTCATGCTTGGCAACTTTGGATATTTTTTCTCTATAATTCATTGACTTCAGAGTAAAAAAAAGATACACTATCAGTTAAACAAATAATGACAGTAATTCTCAATTTCATGGCAAAACAAAAGGAAGTTGAAGAAGCCAAGAAGGTGTTCAAAAACCATTTATCGGACTACCGACAACGCCATGTTAGAAACAAAAACAGACGGTACTTAAATAATAATCCACAAAACAGATAGAGTAATACGAACCCCACTGAAGACAGGTGTAAATCCGGGTGCTTCGAAGTGAACTCCTCTTCCACGCATGACACCAAAGTACATTTGCACATTTTTTCTAAGATCTATCAATTTTACACCATTGGCCAATTTAAAAAAAACCAACAACAACCAATTTTAAATGTACGAAACCTACACAATTATTCTATCAGCATGATCAGGCACATCAAGGAAATTTGCAAAGTAAAAGTTTTTTTTCTATCATACGACACATACATACTTTAGATGAAGTGAATACATCACCGGGATACTTCTAAATTAATTTCCAAATTAATTGATTAATTAATAGTATTGTGAAGCAAGTTAACCAGTCGACAAGTCAAATCTAGAATATCTAAAGATCATGCAGAGCCTTTCTTCATATAATCTCTCTCTCTCTCTCTCTCTCTCTCTCTCTCTCTCTCTCTCTCTCTCAGAAAGAAATTTCTCTGAATGTATTATATTGAATACCTCTTACACATGCGATTTTTTCTAACTGCATCTCTAGGTAAAGGTGATGTTCGTTCCGCTCTGGTTGCCTTCAGTGACAGGCTAGCCCAGTTTACACTGCAATAACAAACAAACAATTTTTCAAGCCAGCCAAGCAGATTTTCTGCTAATGTTTGCGAACATTATAAAGTCTATCTATGTACCATCGTAGTGATCTGACACCACTTTGACACGATGATTATTAACGCTAAAGCTAGCTAGTCTGACCGTAGACTTCGCTTAAAGTGCAGTTATGACAAACACTGCACGCAGAAGCCAAATGACGGATTCCATTGATCAAATATTCCAATATTTTTCTGTCTATACTCCTCAATACAACACTCCTTATTACAACCATAAAAAGGAGTTAAGAGAACATCCAGCAACACTGTTCTGGGTTTTTTTTTATTCCGGAAGCAGAGTGAATTAGTGTATATCAATGAATTCAACCGTGGGTCGAATTCGTGCCGCTCTGCGGTTAGCTGTCCGTGTCCTTCGGGTGAGACAGTAATAAAAAGTGTCATAGTAAGCCTAAGTGTCGACGCGTTAAAAGACAATCACTGCTCTAGGACCATAAGTGCCAAACATAGGCCAAGTTTGCTGGCCCTTCATCGGCATACGGTGACGTATCTGTATAAGGGAATGATTCTTGAGTGGGACATTAATCAAGAATACAACCAATATAACATAATAAATTTTAAAAAGTTCGAGGAAAATCTATTTTTGTATCATAACATCTGATTATCCTACTCCTCGTAAAATATACATCAGACATCATTGATAACTACTCCATCTTGGATTAAAATTGGTTGACGGAAAATTTTACCATGTAGTCGGCGTTTATCATGATACATTTTTTTCGTCCGGCGCCACTCCAATTAAAGAATAAATTCATAAACATCAATTGCTGTGGGACCAGGACCCAGAACCTTAGTTTGATTAAAATAAAGAAATTATTGTTGTATTGTTGTTTAATGTCCCACTCAATAATATTTGACTTATATGGAGACGTCACCGTGCGCCGGTGAAGGACTACAAATTTTGCCTATGCTCGGCACTTATCGCCGTAGAGTAGGGAGGGTTCTTCAACGTGCCAACACCTACTGTGACACGGGACCTCGGTTTTTACTGTCTCATCGGAAAGACAGGGGCGGCCAACCGCGGAGTGGCGTTGTGCGGATTCGATCCCCGGACCCTTCGATTCGACGAACACTAAAAACCACTCGGCCACGGAGGCCAAAAGAAAAATGAAGCACTAAGGGTCATTTGATTATCCAAGTCCTTATAGATACGACAAGCTAAGAACTATAACGGTGACAACCTGTGAGACAATCGCAAATCCCTGACGGGATGGGACCAGGTGCCCGGGAGGAAAAAGCGCCCCCTTTTGGCATACCAAAACCGTCACAAATTTTCCAAGAAATCTGATGAGTTCGTAACATGCCTATTTCGATTGAAAATGTATGTTCTTGAACTGACTTACAAAAGGTTGTCATTGCAAATGGTCGTGCCCCGTGTCATCTAAGACTCTTGAGAGGGGGACCCCATACTGCTAGTTAGATTAGTCTGATAGTAATTGATATCATTATGGATGTATATACATATGCATGTGTATCACAAAATTGACAGCACGCAGAAATATCCAAGCGAAAGTTTATGAGTCGATAAACAACGATTGACTAATGCAAACACAACCATTACTGCTGGAGAAATTTTATATATTTACAATAAAACCTCTTAGGCGACAGGTACTCCAGACTCTGTTTATGCTACAGGTGAAAAAGAAAGATCCACAAGACTTAACAGCCACGCCGCAAGTGCTCTCCTCTCAGTTAATAAGTTATGTACAGCATGAAAATAAACATCAGCCGTTATTAAGTTTCGCTTGATTGCACACACTCCATAATACATGTTTACTTTATTTGCATATTAACGTGTAGAGGGGAGATGTTCAAATAAGTTTAAAGTTCTACTGTTTGTTGAACTCTCTTTAAAAACAGTGTACCTGAATAATATCGTCCCAGAAAAGGAAACGCATTCGTCATAACCATCAGCTAGGAAAGGAGAGGGGAAACGACATAAGTAAGTAAAATGTTACAACAATCTTTCAGGTAAAAATGCACGCTAGGTCAAATGCTATGAGTAAGAATTAAACCTTCTTCTATTTCATGAATGAATTTTATTTCATTCTGATTCAGTAAAGGTAATAATCAGAGCTAAAAGTTAGTTCAATGCATTCTACCTTGTTTGATTTAAAAGTGCTATATTTTTGTCATGTCAAAATGCTACACGATGTCGGGAATGTTTAAGGTTTGGACTTCCGTGTATGAAACAAGGTTGCCAAATTAATCAACTTCTAGTTCATTAATTCACCTATTAGTATTTGTCTCCCTGATGGGTTTTTACGCGCAACAACTTAAAAAAACCTACATGTAAATGTTGGTAACACGGTACAGTACCTACAGTAAATAAGGTCATTGCATTCTTTGTCATTGTGCATTTTATTGTGTCAAGGTGCATTGTATTTTTGTCCAATCTGACAGAGACGTCTGGAAATAAAAAAAACATTGCATTTACCCTAGATACGTACCAAGTGTAATAGACGCCCTATGAGATTTAAATGTACATGTAAACCCAGGTACGTGTTAATAATGGGTAAAATTTCGCAAGTTATTTGCAAAAAAAGAATATCGGAAACTTCCATTTTGAAATTGTGCATTCACAGCAGTTATTGTCTGAATAAATCAGACACAAAAGGCAACTTAGTATGTTAGTAATACTCGAATGACTGGCAATTCAGTATTCGTAAATGAGGGACGGCTGAGAACAAAACATCACAATTACAAGGATAACTTTAATTCCCCCATTGTGATTTTTCCATATTAATGCATTAATATACTAGCAGCACCTGCATATTGAAAATACATCGCTCAGTTGATAAAATATCGAAGCATATGTGATTCTTATCAGAGTTTCCATGGTAGACTGTTGATGTAGAAAAAGAAGATACTTTACTAAGGGTTACTCATTGTTAGACTAAAGTCACCATCATGTCGCCATCATGGCCTGGTTAACCCTTACAAAATATAGTAGTTACAGATCATGAGGGTTATATGTTCCTTTACCGCATACCCAATCCCATCCTTCTATTGTATTTTACGATCATTACCGGATCATACTTATTCAAAACACAAGTGACATGACGGGTGTCGCGAGTAGAGCAGAATTTCCATACCCTAATTCCGAAACACATTAACTCACCACTGGTTTTATTGCAATTTGTGCTACTCTATAACTACTAAAAATCTTTCATTTGTGTGGATATGTCACCGTGTGCCGGGGTAGGGCGACAAAGTTGACCTTTCCTCGGATTTATGACCATAGAGGAGGGAGGGTTATTTAACGTGCCGACATCTACCATTACGCGTCCTCGACCTTTTCTGTCTCATCTGAAGGACAGGGACAGCCAACCGCAGCGTAGTGCTGGTTTGAACCCACGACCTCACGAATTAAAGACAGATACGCTTACCATAAAAGCCCTCTGAGACTTCATTCTGACAGTATATTATATTGCTGCAAAAATAGCTGTTTGTCTATTTCATCAGATTGCATTTAAATTTATGGGTACGTTTTAAATTACGATCTGAAAGAGGACAAGGTGAATTCGAAATAAGGAGAAAAAGGCAGACAAGGTAACAGCTTTAATCAATGAATGTGCTTTGTATTTCAAATCTGCTGGGTTAAATCCATTATATAGGTTTTGGTGGAATATATTTTTTATTTCTAAAACAGTCTGAGTTGATTCTCAGTGTATTGTGAAATGCATAAATTCAAGATCACTATGTGGGACGGAAAAAATTCTAGTTGTCCATATGTGTCTTTAGATTTTATTTGTTTTATCAATTCCAAAATTGTAATGTTAGTCTTTTAAACGTTAGTCCTTTATTCTCCTCATTATTTCTTGCTATTTTGGAAAGACAAAAAGCTTATATATTCTTTTGAGAAAAAAACGACTTTTTGCCATGCATGGAGAGATCTTTGACAAGTCGCGCTAGTAAAAATGTACATGTGTGTTCAAAAGAAATAAAACAGTCATACCCGATAGATTCTCGCAACTCGACAAATATTCTACTACAGAACAGAGAATGGTTCTCTGAAATAATAGGGAATTAAGAGGTAATAAACATCCGAAAATTTTATCCCAATAAAAACGATAACCTGATTCTACAAAATACTGCTATGCAAACCGTATTTGCATATCATTTTTATATTATCTAAATTGTGAGGAAAAAAAGGCAAGACTTTAACATGTGGAATTGTCATGAATTAACGTTGTTGGTGATTGAAGACTGCGGTACACGATACCTGCTTCAGTAACTGAGATCAAGAAATATTTAAAGAACCTAGGACACTTCCTCATATCGAAATCTATCTATTAATCTAAATGAGTAAATATCCATAATCCCATCAAGCGCCTAAAATACAATTATCATCAGTATTGTAATATACTACAACATCAAAATACATTTTGGGTTTTGTGGAATCTCGCCATCTAAAGCCACTCCAGTGACTGGTTAAAATTAGTCTGATTAGTGAGTTTTAGATAGCCTTGAAGAGTGGAAAACAGACTGAATGCCAATGTCCTTTAAAATACCAACCTCGTCAGTGTTTACTGTTAGCTTTTTATTACTTTTGCAAACTTTTGTGTTTGACTTTCATCTTGAATCAGAAGGGATTACTGAAGAAAAAACTTAAGAGGGAATGCTCCCCCGTTGCTTCATGTTTATAACATCCCTCTTTTATCCATTTACTTCTCCACCTCTATTGTCACGTTCGAACGTCACTGAAACCTAGATTGACTATTTGAGGCATTTTACCCGATTATTTTCTGATAGCCAATGTGTTATCGCGGATACAATTTACACTTGTTTTACCAATAATAATGAACGAAATTGCAGGACTGAGAGTTTATCAAGTAATCAATAAGTCAATAACAAACTAAAGGTACAATTAAACACAACTCAGCTATGACAAAGCACCTAATTCTTAGAAATGTCATAAAATGACTATGAATTTTTGTTTCTAAAGGACTTATTTTCAATTTCAGGCTGTAGACTGTGCATGGTGTTGCAAAAATGACCAGTGATGCGGCGATCAAGTTCAAGGAGAACTATAATGAACACAAAGATGCCATGCTTTCGGCGGCAGACTTTGGTGTCGTGGTGGCATACTTCGTTGCGATCATTCTAGTTGGCGGGTTTGTAAGTAAAAGGCCCAGCTTAGTTTACTACAAAACACTAGATATTTTGAGTTACGCTTTATTAACAGATACAGATTTCATCCTTTGGGATAGTGAACATTTTTGAACGTTTTTAAAGGTATAAACGGAATCAAATACAAGTACATGTACGTCCATACAAACTACCAAAAGAATATTATTCTTATAGTTGAAAACGCTTCCAGATTCAAAGCCTTTGTAGAAAGTAATTAAATACTGTGTGACCGAATATTCGACTAGGTGAGTGCTCTTTAAAAAAAGGTTTGATATTGATCACTGTCACGTTTCGGAATATTTCAGATTTGAATTCAGCAAATAAAATGGTCCTTGATACCGATCAAATGAATGAATGTTATGTAATATAACAGTCAATTTTTAGCTTGTAAATAGCGTCTTTGGTAGCAAGTCTATATTTAATCATCACTAACAGCGAAAATGAATAGCAAAATGATCCTACCCCGTGAACGAGCAGACGGTGACTGAATTCTTATTTAGAATAAATCTTCCGGGATTTATGAGTACATAAAGTAATTTCTAGAAGATTCGTTCCTTTGTAAAATGCATCAACAAAATTCAAGTATTAAATGGGACGGTAGCATTTTCAATTTAAATTCGGTTTGATTAAACTCTTTCTTAAATGGGCTATTTCGCAAATATACTCGTCGGACCAATGCAACATTCAAATTCGTTTATGAATAAAAAATCGACTTTGCTTATATCAATTACATTTAATATTTTCCAAACTTAAAAGATGCTTTGACCGACGTTACAATTTAGCCTTTGTTCAATTTGTTTATCTAGCAAAATTTTAGTCTAGACTTTCAATCAATGGTTATACTCATATATATGATTCTTATTAGTCGCCCAGGCTATTAATTTGTTTCACATATTCAGAACTTTGACTTTTCTGATCAAAGCAAAAGTTTGCAAACTCATTATGTTAAGTTAAATGCTCTAATCACAAGGATTTGTTTTCATAATGTTCATCGTCGTTGTCGTTGTTATCATCATCATCAATTACTATAGTCAGCAGTGTTATCCAAATCATTTTTTTTCTGTGCATATTACTTAAATTCATGAATGTCGTATACTTTGATGAAATGTAGTTTGCAAAATAAAACAGAGTAAACCACTCTTTTTACGTATTTTAGGCAATGTACAGAGCCAACAGAGGAACTGTGAGCGGCTACTTTCTTGCTGGTAGATCAATGATGTGGATCCCGGTGAGAAATCTCTCTCTCTCTCTCTCTCTCTCTCTCTCTCTCTCTCTCTCTCTCTCTCTGTTGTCTTTCCCCCCAATGATTGCGTATAATAATTGTACCTAAAATTTTGTCGAATTTCCTTTAAATAATTATTTTGTTCCATTTCGTTATAAAAGTATTGACTCATTAACTTCAACCCTTCCAGGTGGGTGCCTCCTTATTCGTCAGTAACATTGGAACAGAACATTTCATCGGTCTCTCTGGCTCTGGTGCAGCAAATGGAATAAGTGTTGGCGCTTGGGAATTTAATGTACGTATTAAAATGCAGCGATACTTCGCACAAGGAGGACCATAATTATCATTCATAAAGGTCCTGTTGATGTTGTTAATAATAGGGTTTTCGATCCCACTTTTTAGCAACAAATCAGACAAATAATTACAAAACCCGTAGGTGATTCTTGCGGAAGGATCAACATATTTTTAATCTTGTTTCTCTTGCAGATCGTATCAAAGTTAATCTAGGAAAAGCAGATGCATATACATGTATTTAATCAATCGTTTTCATATTGATTTAATTTTTGAATTCACCAATTTTAAATGATTTTATATGTTTGACACACATATCTAGCTCAATGATTGCAATAATGATGGAATACGACGTTGAAAATGTGTAAATATTTGAACAAACCATTTATACTGTAAAACAAACAATAAATGTAATGAAGATAAAACAGAATAATAAAATTTTGTCTGTAGCAAAAGAAGACGTTTGGATTTTTCTTTTCAAAATTTCAAATGAAAACTGAAAACTTTCTTTTCAGGCAATCCTCCTGTTGCAGTTGCTCGGTTGGATCTTCATACCAGTGTACATAGCATGCGGGGTAAGTTCTCAATATCTGGAATTTCAGATAATTCCGTGCTTAAGAACCTTCCTGAGAGTACCTAGATAATACTGTACATACAGTTTTATTCTAGAGAATTTTATTTTCGCGTAATTACGCGAGAGCACTTACTCGCAAAAATAAAGTTCTCGCTAAATTTACTAACCTGATATTAACACATACTATACAACATAGCTGACTATACTTAACATGAACACGCGCAAAAATATAGTGTCGCGAATAATTACGTAACAATCGATTCGCCAAAATAAGGTTCCGCGAAAATTTCTGGATCTACAGTATTACATTTCGACTTTAAATATCAATATCAATTTCAATTATACGTGAATTTGGAAGAACTTTATGTACTGTATGCAGGGTTGTTTTCACCCCGTGATATTCTCGCTCTGATGCGATTGCAAACAGTTTCGCCCCGTTTTAAATTCGCGCATTCTTGTCATAATTCTATTCAATGAATGTACCATTTCGATTTCGCCTAGTTTTGAATTCGCCCACTGACCATGGGGGCGAAAGGGGCGTAAATTGCCCTGTATACAGTATTAGTTTGCGCGTCAGGGGAGTTTCGTAGTTGAACCTTCAAACTATACGTTTGTATTCGATAAATATCGAAATCGAAAATGCCTGAAGATATATTTGGTCATGTCATGTAAAAGAAAATTGCGATGAGATTGATACGATGTTAAATCATGAATTTATGTAGAATTGTACATCTAGTATATTAATTACATGTGCGTAATTCTAGTTTTGTTCCCTAAACAATTGATATTTGTTTTTCTTTCAGACATATACCATGCCGGAATATCTGTCCAAGAGATTTGGAGGGACCCGACTTCGTGTTTACTTTGCAATTTTGTCTCTAATCCTATACATTTTTACAAAATGTGCGGTATGTACCAGGTCATTACATTTCAAGAACTGTATAATAGAACTGTTTGTTCGTATACAAACTCCAACCATATCAAATTCCTCTTTCAGTCTGTTGAATACATTCTAAGTTAATCTATAAAGTGTGAAAATGGAAGCTTTAACAACTGGCGACCAAACTGTCATGTAAATGGACCTTGAAATCAAAATGGTATAACTTTATTAGTTTACATTGCAGCTTGGTAAAATACGGACACTTTTTTCAGACTCTCTTATCTATAGAGATGAAAATATACCAAAACAGAAAAAGACACGCATAATGCTCCTCAAAATATATCATTTACCATGGATTTTAAATTCGACTGAGTTGTTCTTATTTTCTATATCAGATTTTGAATTGGTTGTATTGTTGTTTAACGTCCCAGTCAAGTATCATTCACTTATATGGAGACGTCACCGTGTGCCGGTGAAGGGCGACAAATTTTGCCTATGCATGGCACTGATGGCCGTAGAGCAGGGAGGGTTCTTTAACGTGCCAACACCTACTGTGACACGGGACGTCGGTTTTTACTGTGTCATCCGAAAGACCGGGCGGGATTGGGTTGGAACCCCGGACTCGAACACTAGGCCAGGGTGGCTCCTCTGTACCAGAAGACTCCTTACAATGAACAATCATTATTTTCGATTACTGCTCTAGACTGAAAGAATAACTTTAAATGTCTCTAAAGTCACAACAATCTTAACTTTAGTAAGTTCTTGTCAACAAAATATACAAATCGTTGTTATTTGTCATCTTTTTTTCTTTGAAAATCAGGTGAATTGTATTTAGGGCTTACATTCATTATTCATTGCTTGAAGTTTAATTACACCTGTGAAAAATTTGTATTTGTATTTTACAGGGGGACCTTTTCACGGGTGCTTTGTTTATCCAGCAGTCATTAAAGTGGGATCTTTATCTGAGTATATTCATTCTTGTCGTCATCACAGGTGTACTAACAATAACAGGTGAGAATACATCAAAACGTGTGAAATGCATAAAAGCTTTGTTTTATGAGATGGATTTAACAGGACTTTTACTAGATTACTGGGGGCCTCCGTGGCCGAGTGGTTAGCGTGTTCGGCTTCAAATCGAAGGGTCCTGGGTTCGATTCCCGCAGCGCCACTCCGCGGTTTGCTGTCCCTGTCTTTCGGATGAGACAGTAAAAACCGAGGTCCCGTGTCACAGTAGGTGCTGGCACGTTAAAGAACCCTCCCTGCTCTACGGCCATAAGTGTCGAGCACAGGCAAAATTTGTCGCCCTTCATCGGCACATGGTGACGTCTCCATATGAGTGAAATATTCTTGAGTGGGACGTTAAACAACAACAAAACAAAAAAACTAGATTACTGTTATAAAGGCTTCCGATGATTTTAGGACAATTATATTGGAAACTCGCCCAAACGAGCCATCTCAGTTAGAAGACAAACCTGCAGTAATTAATTTAAAATTAAACCAGTGTACCTAGCTTATCTTATTCAAAACTATTTCAACTTTGCCTAGATGACCACTTTATTAATCAAATTAATATAGTCATTCACTCGGATACTCTTAAACGTTGCTGTTCCACTGTATCAATATACTGCTGTAGGATCGACCATGGTACTGCAACATCTTGCTCGTCTTAAGTTTGGTCCGAAGTTTTGTATCAAGAAATAGATGTCAAAGAACCCTCACTACAAATGATAAAATTAAAGACAAAAATTAGTTAAAAAGTTACTGCATCAATATTCATTATATCACTTTAAATTTTGCTTTGCAACAAGAATACCTATCTGATAATAATACGATCTCCAACGTGCTCTTTTCCTGTGATGTATCGCATCAAGATCTAAAGCAATCCTGCTGACCTGTCACGTCCTACAATTTCCTGAACCACTAGATACTGCCGTCGATGACTTGTGCCGTGAATGCCCACATCTCAAAATTTAATTGAATCTTGGCAAAGGTTATACGATTTGACCTAGCGATCGGGATTTAGATCCTCATGCGATACAGGAAGTATAGATGTGAGTTGACATTGTATGTATAGTTACATTACTGTTAAAACCGAAGAAGACCAGACAAGCACATACTGTTTAAAAAAAAATAGTGCAATGCACATAGGGATTCTTGAGTTAAAAAGCAATTTATCTTATTTAAAAAACAATAACAAGGTATTTATTTTATCCCATTTGAAGTACTATACACTAAAAGACACGCAAGCAGTATTATGTAATCAGGCCACTTTCATTCTATAAATCTAGTGGTCGGATAAAAGTTTTGCACACGTTTACGGCTCTTCTATTCTCTTCTCAGGTGGACTTACCGCTGTAATATACACAGATACCTTACAGGCGACTTTAATGGTTGGAGGAGGATTAACACTCATGGGATTGGGTAATAAAGTCACTGCATATGCATTATATAACTGTATATACAACAGTATATATGTAAATTTAGATGCATCATCCATAGAAAATTTAAAGACAAACAGGATACTTTTATGCTTAATACCTTTCAATTGTATATGACAATTCAAATGACAAAATGCCCTATTGAAAACACAAACAATAGAGCTCACTACAGCTGATACAATATATTGGTCTAAGTGTTACTGTGCACATTCAATTCGGTTTTGGGATAAAACAATAGAAAAGAAACTACGATAAACATATAATTGACTCATTTCAAAGCAGCGCGAATTCGAACCAAATACCTCTCCATCAGGAGGCAAAAACACTTACCAATGCGCCACAGCAGTTTCACAAGTCTCTGTAAACTTTTGTAAATAGGACTTTCTTGAAACAACTTCAATTTAATTTTGCAGCATTCAATAAAGTCGGCGGATACGATGGGATGGTTAGGAAATACCCTCTGGCGATGACAAATGAAACCTATCGAATACCGAACGCGACTTGCCATGAGCCTGATAAAGATGCCTTCCGAATGCTCCGTGAAGTAGATGATGACTACATGCCCTGGCTAGGTTTCCTCTTGGGTCAAACCCCCGGGTCAATTTGGTACTGGTGCACTGATCAAGTAGGTGTTCTCTCACTTTGAAATGTATATTATGTAAATTGGTTGGTTATCAGTTTTTGTTGTTAAATGTCCAACTAAAAAATCTTTCACTTATATGGAGACGTCACTTTTGCCGTCGGCTTGTGTTCAGCATTGAGCAGTTAGGGGTATTTAATGACATCTGCGACACGGGACCTTGGTTTTTGCTATTTCAATAGCCTTCGACTAGAAGGATATTCCAGAGCCACAACGGCTTTCTTATACATGTAATATGTGTACATGTAGTATATATCAATCACATCATCATCCTGATTAAGGTCTTTTCTTTACTCCACCTATAGGTCATTGTTCAGCGTTTGCTAGCGGCTAAAAGTGTCTCTCATGCGAAGGCGGCGACGTTAATGGCGGGGTTTATCAAGATTTTACCTTTGTTTATGATGGTGATGCCGGGTATGATCAGCAGAATACTTTATCCAGGTAAAGACAAGCCCAGGTAGCACTCTGATATATTTAAAATATCAAAATAACAGATAATTTGGGGAGTATTGGACACACACCGCCTCTGACAGTCCAGAGGTGGGATAAGTTGTCAAGGACGGGAAATCTGAATATCGCATCACACATTTGTGCTATACATAGCTATTGTCATCATATGATATAGCATATCATGTTATATATAGACATAATAATTAATATAATAATGTCATGTTATAATGTCAATGAACAAGTATAGCACCATAATGCATATGTATAGCATATATTAATATGATGCACATTGTAATGGTGCTATACTTGTTATTTAACATACAGAAACTTCTTGCGAATTCAGAAACCATCAAATAAGAGAGAGAGAGAGAGTCCAGTCCCATTAAAACGCACATACGTTTAAAGTGACGACTTTCTTTTGACATTGATGTAAATGTATGTAGGTATGAGATGAGACACAAAGAGCTGTTTTGTGGATCACTGCGACTTGGGGCATTTCTTTGAGTAACGAAGAATTTTTAGTTTTATTAATAGTAATGCGAGTTATGAAATGAATACAATGTTTACTTATGACTCTTATTCCTAGAAGGATTGTTGTCCAGTATATTTACATATGCACCCGGTCAGTTTCAAAGTTTTAAATATAGAGTAGAAGTCAGAACATTCGTGCCTTTAAATGTGCATTTTATTATTGGCAGATGAAGTTGCCTGTGTGGACAAGGATATTTGCTATGACGTATGCCAGTCCTATGCTGGATGTACGAACATTGCTTACCCCAGGCTTGTTCTTGGCATAATGCCAGACGGTGAGTACAAAGCAGATATCAATAATTTCCTCTCTTACTGTATTTTTTACATTCCTGTTGAAATTTAAGTCGTGGAAATGCTATAAAGTTATAATTTCAGCGTTGTCGGTGGGTACCGAGCAGATATCAATAATTTCTTCTCTTATTGTATTTTTTACATTCCTATTGAAATTTAAGTTGTGGAAATGCTGTGAGGCTACAATTTTAGCGCAGATGTAACATTGTGGAGAGGAGTAGATGGCAAAATCTGAGTATTTTGTCACGAAAACCATGGCTACATCTCGACTAAATAAGAATCAAAACATATAGTAAAATACTCAAGAAAATACACCGAGATTCATCTGGACTGCTTAACTTAAATAAATTATTTATAAACAAATCTTGTCAAAACAAAAATTAAACAATTGACAATCGCTAGCTATTTGGGTGGAATTTGATTCGTTAAATCTTATGTTGCATAATCAATCAAATGACTAAATACCCACCAATTGACATAAGACAGTTTTCATTTCAAGATTTATTATACCATCGGAACATTCACTTTCAGGATTACGGGGGCTTATGATGGCGGTGATGATAGCAGCGTTGATGAGTGATTTGGATTCTATATTCAACAGTGCTTCTACTCTATTTACTATCGATATATACAAACGTGTTAGGAAAAATGCTAGTGTCAAAGAACTCATGATAGTGGGCAGGTGAGCGAAAGTTTATATTCTGAAAATAAATAATAAAGGTACCCCTTGCTTTGAAAAGAGAAAGAGATTAGTTAGACTTGCTAGTATTAAACCTGTCATTTCTAATTGACTACGAACTCATTAGGGGGTCAGAACGTAAAGAATTTGTGTCTTGCAATGGGTTTTTT
>JACSZP010007881.1:1310-13406 GCA_016161895.1 Pinna nobilis | reverse complement strand
CCACATCCTAGAATGTAGCCAACATGGACAACAAAATCCTAGCCACATCCTAGAATGTAGCCAACATGGACAACAAAATCCTAACCACACCCTAGAATGTAGCCAACATGGACAACAAAATCCTAGCCACATCCTAGAATGTAGCCAACATGGACAACAAAATCCTAGCCACATCCTACATTAGCAGTTTATCTGGACGAAAAGTACAACGACAGAATAATATTGAAAAAAATGAAGTAGTGCAGGTGAACAAGACAATTTTAACTGACCATTGTAAAAATCAAAAGTAACATTGACTCTTATTAATTTCATAAAATTCTTCTCTTACCCATCAATTCATATTTATTTTCTTGACTGTAGAATTTGATTTACCCAAGGATGGGCGCAAAACATGATATTGAAAATTAAAATTATATTATTCTGAAATATACTGCAATTGATAACCGAATTAATATGCAAAATTTAACGGTCACATTGACGAATATTTCGACCCTAAAATGTTTTTTCCTTTTAATGTCAAGTACAAATAAGGCAATGAAAGTTAATGATAGGTGAAATGCTTTGATATACGTAATTACGTGGATAAAGTAGAGTACTAGCTTTTGTGCTGTAAATCTACCCTGGAAATAACAACGTGTCAGCAATTATTACGAGAGCTTCCGAATACATAAATCTAACGCAAGTGGTCGCTGTGTTTATTAGTATATACTTTGAGTAAAGGTCTATGACCTCATAAAAGCAATGCTGTAGGTCCTGTTGAATGATTAATTTCTATATCAATAAGAGGTCATTTTAGTGAATTTAAACAACAAAATATTTGATCAGCCGTGGTTACATATATGATCATACAAAAAAAAATTACACTTCTATAATTAGTCTAAAATTCTAGTTTTAGATTTAATTAATATTTTTTACAAATCAGCAATTTTATCCATAACAGAATTTCGTTGTATTTTACTGTTCATGCATTAAATGTACTATAAACAGTAATATCATCCCTAAAATAATTTGATCGTACTTTATTTGTCGTGTATGTCCATGTCCTATTTCCTTGCTCTTCTTCAAGTTAACTAGGGATATTGCTAAAACAAATTATCAAATAGAGATGCACACCCACATTTACATTGACCTTGACCTTTGTGGCATTTCTGGTAATGCTAATTGGTGAAAAACTATTCTGAATTGAAAAAGTATACTGCAATAAAAGCCCTAACAAAGAGCAGTTTTCCGGACCTATAATCTTCTCTAATTTCCCAACCTTTTTAATAAATGTCAGTATTTTATTGCACATATACCACATTCATTGTTAGTTGGCATTCTCAGCTTAAAGACCAGTGCATCGCATCGGATTTCCCTAGCACACTTTAACCTATGGTATAAAATTATTGACGTGGTTTTACTAAAGCAAATCGTAATTGAGCCAAGAGTAAATTAAAACGTTATTTCATTAATTGCATTAAGTCAGCAAGGTTAATCCCATTTTGGACAATTTTTTTTATCAATTATCGAAATCATATTGAGACACATTGTTGGAACTTGGATACTTCAAATTCAAATTTAAACGGGAAACCTTAACGGATTAGCGAGAGGTGATAAAGAATACCTTATATGTAATGTATTTATTCGTTCATTACATCAAGCCAACATATGATCTTGTGGAGATTGGTTGATTGATTATCTTGTTATTTAAAATCCCACTAGAAAATCTTTTACTATGAAGCCATGCTCCCTGCTGGAGAAGGGCTATACATTTGGACTTATTGATAGTCATTTAACATCCCAATCAACAATCTTTTGCTTATATGAAGACGTAAATGTAGACTGATATAGGGTTCGTAATTTAGACTATGTTCAGCATTTATAAATATTCAGCAGCGAATGTTCTTAAACGTGCCGACACCTACTGTGCAGCGGATTCGAATCTTCGGCGATCAGAAGGCAATCGATCTAACTACGGAACTATGACGTTCCTCATCTAATCAAATATATCAATACACGTGAACAATACTGATTAAGCATATATATACATGTTTATTAATTGCAAATAGCATTGATATAGGGACGACTCTAATTTAAATTATATCTCCAATTTGCCTCATTTTATGTCGCATCTCATGTTAATGGTTCTGTTGGTCAAAATGATTGGTAATTTAATGTGGTTATAGTACTCGACTTCTGAATAGGATTTCATTAGATGTCCGTATAACACGACATAGAGAAGGGCCGAATTAACGATTAACCTAATTGTGTATAGAGTTTTGATTCTCTGAGTCATGTTTTTGAAGATATTATTTTATTGTTCGATGTGTCATTTCGAGTGAAATTGAAAGATATAAGATTAGAGAAAAAGGATGAAAGGAACCCGTTCAAAATAGATTTTTCTATCTTTTAAAAGTCAAACGAGCAAATAATTAAATGATTGCGAAACCCATACCGAGCTGAAGGTTTCTACACAATCAAGTGCGCAAAGGTTAGACCGAATGTTGCCTTAGAAAATTCTTATTTTAACAGGTGTGACAATATACTAACTTCCAACAATTCACCTTTCATTTAAAGCTTATACGGTGAACTCTCATTAATCTGGACGCTTTTATTCCCTAGCAAATTGTCCGGAAAATGAAGCGTACGAATTGCTGGACTGTAATCATAGCCAATACAATTTGAAAGTTCTGCCCCCAGCTAGGTTCGCCAGGAAGGCGAAAGAGGTCGCGTGTCTATGTTTGAGTGTTTGTTACCACTGTTCTTTAAAATACTCTTTTTACATTAAGGATAGTTTGCCGTGATAAGTTGTTGCCAATGTTAAATCAATGGACACTTCTCAGAGCTGGCATTCAGTGCACACCAAAATACATCATTTGACATAGATATATTTTGTAAAACAGAAGATACGAATTATTAACTAGAAGATACGAATTATTAACCACTGATCACATATAATAGCATATCAACTACGTTACATTATCACATTATAATATTTGATATTTTTGAGTTGCAAACTACATAAAGGGTTTACTGGCAAAAATTGATATATTGATCGTTCAAACCGAATGTATCTAATTACATGTAATTTATATGTGAAGCATACAGTATTTACACAAATGCTTCCTCCCATTTAACGAAGACTTTGTGTTTAGACGAGAAGCCGGAATTTAGAAATAAAGCGAAATATTCAAACAACATACTTAAAACATTGAATTCCATATCATCCACGGAACTATAGTAACGAGAAAGCAGCAATTAAGAAACCCTTGTTACAATACAAACTGGGGCCTCCATAGCCGAATGGTTAGCGTGTTCGACTGCGAAGCGTCCGGAGTTCGAATCCGCGTAGTGCCACTCCGCGGTTGGCCGTCCCTGTCTTTCGGATGAGACAGTAAAAACCGATGTCCCGTGTCACAGTAGGTGTTGGCACGTTAAAGAACCCTCCCTGCTCTACGGCCATAAGTACCGAGCATAGGCAAAATTTGTCGCCCTTCACCGGCACACGGTGACGTCTCCATATGAGTGAAATATTCTTGAGCGGGACGTTAAACAACAATACAACAACAACAACAACAATACAAACTTCCCAATAAAGGACCTAATCTATACTACAAGAGAGCTGTTTTTATTTTTTTAAACATAGAAAAACCCGGATTCAAACCATGTCATATGAAGGGTGAGCACCTGTACCGCTTCACAACAGAATATATTAAACATCGAAAATCGAGTCATCCGTTGAATCAATATTGTTAATGCGGTAAAAACTGTAAATGTAAATATTGCATATTCGTGATAGTATTGCAAAGACGAGAAAACGACTGCTCCCACAAACACTAGCATAAACGTTAACATATCAAACTGTAAAGAATGTCAAATAAAGCAGAGCTACTCAAAATAGACAACGAAGTTCCCCGTAGAATAATAGTATACACATTAAATCAACAATTAATCACATGCAAATTCATTAAAATTCAATAGAAATTTATAAGAGAAAAAAGTGGCGACCAAACTGAGATTCGAGAACAGGCCATCAGCTAACCATACAGCACTCCTACCAATTGAGCAAACCTATTCGACCGGGCAAGTTCCTGCCTCAGTTGTTTAAATTTCATAAAATATAATCGAAAACGAGGCCCACTTCCAACCCAAACGGAATAGGAGCCAGAGGAAAAAGTGACGAACAAACAAGGATTTTAACCTACTAATCACAGTAAGCTATACCAACTGAGCTACAGTTCCCTCAATATAAAAGATCGTTTAAATCAAACCAATTTTTTAATCTATGTTTTAAGGCACTCTCAGTAGCATCTTGGTAATACCAAGCTAATTTATCTTCGCTTTATATACTTTTGCCCTTTTTAAAAAACTTTATCTTATACAATTAGGAATCCGTGATGTTCCGAGCCAATCCTCGACACGTGATCCCAGTTTCTTTATCTCATTTGAAGGACAGGGGACCAGTCTAACACACGCCAAGACTCGAACTTGCGACCTTGAAGTATTTAAACGAGCACACTTCCGCCGAGCCACTACACCACTGAAGAACATCGACCCCTTTCTAATACTTTCCTAATTTTGCTAACATATGTTTAGAGTTATTGAAAGGAATTCTAGAACTTGTTTTGATATTAAAGAGGTAGTGTACTGGTCAAGGTTTTTAAAACTATAAAATATACCATCTGGTATTATAATTTGGTTTTAGATACTTATACATGACAATTCATTTAACATGAAGTGAAGTTTATGGAACTTTAGTTGCTTTCTTATATTTTCAGTAAATTTTGTTAGCCGAAACTTTAACATGGCGCCGTGTTATTTTACCTTATCACTTAATACGTTAAACATTCTGTTATTGCCAAATGATAATTAGGGTCCTTCAAAGATGAATCTAGTAGTCAATGAGGAGTGTTTGAACCCGATCTTTTTCAAACTAATCTCCGTATGCAAAAATAGCATCTCCTTTCATTAATAGATACGTGATGCGAGTTTCAAGTATTGTCCGTTCACAAATTATCCATATATACGTACCGAAATGACACCAATGTTTTCTCCCAGTAGAGAAATGTAAGATATGTCATGAGATTTACTCTAAAGCGACCAGCGTAATTGCGTGTCATACAATTTCTTTCAATGAATGAGCATTAAGAGTGATATGAGATTGTTCTGATTATGATATGCCATTATTTGACAAAAATATGATAATTCGCAATTTCGTTTAATATCCAGCATTTGTGAGTAGTGAGGGAGATATAGTAGGATGGGCAAAAGGATTTGCATTTAGTGACGTGCATATATATAGACATGCATCCCGTTGTGTTCTTGTACTCATTCCGAAGACACACATAACATCATTAGTGATATTTGAAGGTAAGTAGATACAAACGTTCGTATTTCATTCACAACTATTGTCACGGCACTACATTATAATAGGGAGCGCTGAGATACTTTAGTCTTTTTCCGAGGTGCGTTAAGTGTTCAGTGCAAATTTGCCTTTACATTTTTTTTTTACTTTAGATTTTATCCGACATTTCAAATTAGAATTTATGTAAGGAAATAAAAACTTGTGGCATATATTCAGAAGAGGGACTTAAATGCTGATAGCATGGACAAAATTTTAACCTCTATGCTTATGAGAACTAAGAACTGAGAAACCGCATTTGAAAATCACGTAGAGAGTTAAAGGTATGTTTTCTGAATTTGAAAATTATACAACAAAGGGATAATTTTACAAACTGAATCCGGTATGAAAGTGTTCACAAATTGACGATATATACATAATGAAAAATACAAGAACAATCAACAAGTAGTATTGTAATGCCTCGGTACTAGAATTTGTCATGTACGAGACGTGTATCTTGTAAACTTTTAGGATTTTGATGATAAGCTTGATTATTAACTGTAGGATCTCAGTGTTGATTTAGTTATTCTATGTGATATGCGCCTTGTAACTGGTTACACAAATAAATATTTGTTTATGACACACTCCTTACTTTACCAAGCATTTTTGTACTCAAGTCTAAGTCCCACCATGTTGCATAGAGTGCTCAAATTTTATATAAGTGCAGAGGGCACTTCCGTTTTCGCTTTTGTGCACAGACGATTGAAAGAATTTTAGATCGGTATCTTAATCAATCTGACCAAAAGACTATTACCCATGAAATACACGGCGATATTATATATTTTCGCAGAATTACCATTTAGTGGTATTTTTCATTCTTACTTATTATGCAAAATTCAATTTGTTGTTTATTGCTATATTTGGGATCCCTTACTCTTGTCAAATCATTCAAATTCGTTTGATTTTACAGATTGAATAGCACCAAAACCTTAATACGGATTAAAGCTTATGTTGTAAAATTCTGGTTATGTAGCCCATCACACCCTGAATCATTTATTCTTAAGCTTGTTACTGAAAATCATATACATGAATCGCGTAAAGTACGCAGGCGAAAAGTTTATAATCCGTGAGAACGCGTGACGCGTAATTGTTTGTTGCCACTTTTAACATCAAGAAGGGGATAAGTGTTTAAAATAACGATTGAGTCAGGAAATATTCACAGTTCGAGAATCTTGCAAAGTCAGGTTCTGATGTCATCAAAATACGATCATTCCTGACATAAGTATACTCAGAAATTCCATTTGAAGTAAAATACATTCATGGTAGTCAGAAAATAATTTCATTTCTAGTGATGAATTAATTCTTACGTATATTTTATATTGTCATTGCAATTATTCCTCTCTGATGGTAGCATTTTCGATTTAATTTTTTGTTGTTGAAAAAGCTCTTTCCACTATAGGAATTCCCATCTCTTTTTGATTGGGTAACAGTGAGTTGAACATACGATTATGGTTTCTATTGATTGGATGAAAGAAATAGTTTAAAGCCAATCAAGAAATTGAAAGAAATTGTAAGGCTGACATGTTTGACTAAGTCTATAAAAGTGATGAAACGATATGTTGGTATACGTATTAAATATACAGTCCGGCTGTATATTTCCATCAAATAAAATGAAATTTAGAATAACATTTCATGTGTATAAAGTTGTTTTTTTTTCTGATGCGTATCAATGTAGTATGTGTATGTGCTTGTATGCATTCGAGTGTGTATAAGCTTGTTTGTGTGTAGGTGATTGTATGTCTTTATGACATATAATTGCTTTTCGTAATAAGAGGTAAAGTTTTCTATTCTGAACTTACTCGTATAGTTCGTTTATCAAACAAAAATACAAATTAATTTGTCGATTGTAGTTTGTGTAATTAAGTGACTTCGGTATTCTCTAGTTTTTTAACACCGGGAAGAAATTAAAAATTTTAAGAGGAAAAGTTAATCAACACTATTATGAGCATTAATCATGACCAACTTGAAGCAGACTTACTAATCATATTAAAGCTCTAAACCTCTACAGTTTGGGTAGACTTCTCAATCTAATTTTATATATTGGGTTACAGAAAGGTAATAATGAGACGCTGCAAAACATAAGTAATATAAGTAACACAGAATCCAATCATTAATGTTTGTTGTGCTATGCTGGTAAAGTGATATTTTGACAGTAAAACAATACATTATAGCTAGGAATTACAATAAATGCAGATCAATCTATATAGTTAACACTAACTCATAACCTTTGAATCGACCATTATTTCACCGACCTTAAGAAGTATCTTTGACCTATTTGTACGGAAATATGATCGAGGTCTTGGAAGGCTAACTACTGTAGGACACCAAGTCCTATTCTATTCGGGTTTCGGAATTGTTCAGAACATTATCATTCTCGATTTGTCGCTTTTTACCGCCGTTGCAGTGTCGCATACCCACTTTATTTCATGAAGCAAATTTTTTTCTACATGTATATCTATATTCCTTTTGACAAATTGCAATGATAAGTGGTTTCTATTTCAAAGTTCCTATGCACATCTGAGTTTTCAAAAACAAACTGATTTTATGAAAATGCTGTGGTGATGTTGTAAGGTATTATCGCATGAATATATTAATAGATTTTCGTATCGACAAACGGTTTCATAAAGCTGAATTTCCATGAAACTATCAAACTCGAAAAATGTTTATGAAAAGTTTTTTTGTGACTGAAAATAAGTTGGAAGTTGGAAGATTGTCGATATGAAAGAAGATCATGGCTGCCAAGGGGAACTTTTGAATAAGTGCGATAAAACTTTATATGACCCTAAATATCGAGAATTGACCAGATGTTGATGGTATTCACCGACATTTGATGATTTCTCCAAATGAATAAATTTTTGTCTAAAAGGAACGCCTACATTACGGCAACAGGGGCCTCCGTGGCCGAGTAGTTATCGTGTTCAACTGTGAATCGAAAGATCCGGGTTCGATCCGCGTAACGCCACGTCGCTGTTGGCCGTCCCTCTCTTTCCGAAGAGACAGTAAAAACCGAGGTCCCGTGTCACAGAAGGCACGTTAAAGAACCCTCCCTGCTCTACGGCCAGCAGTACCGAGCATAGGCAAAATTTGTAGCCCTTCACCGGTACATGGTGACGTCTCCATATGAATGAAATATTATTGAGTGGGACGTTAAACAACAGTACCATACCATACCATATGAATAAATTGTTCTCTAAAAGGAACGCTTACATTACGGCACCGACAATAGAAAATCAGCTTTATTTGCTATAGCTATAGCATTTGATATACAGCAGGGCCTTTTTAATACGGACAACAATAATCCGGACGCTTCACCTTCCGGACAAAATTTCAAGGGAACAGAATTTTCAATTTGTATTGATCATTATAGAGTTACATTTCAGTAATTTTCAGTTATCCGGAACAATCTGCTTGGAAATTAAGGCTCCGAATTTGCGAGGTCACAGTATTCTTAACTGGTCACATGACCTTGCGTTTGTGAAATTTAATTTCATTTATTTTCCTTGGTAATGTATACTGTCAAATATCATACATTTCCTCACAGTACAAGGTCAGGCAAGCAATTATGTAAAAAAGAAGAGCACTATCGAAAATGATGAATTAGACAATATCATTATCAAACCAACCATCAACGTTAGTGCTCACCCATGAGAATGCTATAAACTCATCTAATAGAAAAGTTTACCGATTCCCTCTCACCCTGGAGAATATGAGAAAAAAATTTATATGAAATGTTCGCTCATTTACTGATTTTTATTCAACAACCCATTCAATGATATCAAATTGCATTGCATTGGAATCTAGTACATTAGAAAATTACTATCAAATACAAAAATAACTCAAATGGCCCAAAATATACATAGCTTGCTTTCGTGATGCCAGTGATCAGCTGGATGTGATATCTATCAGGAGGTCCATGTATGTCTTTTTCTGCATTTTTACTCCATTTGCTACCAAGGTCAACACAAAGTATGTACCACGGGAATAATCTTCCATTGAGAAAGAATGGAAATGTGCTCATAAATCATATATCAAAATGCTATCGAGGGTATGATCGCCTGTGTTTGAATAATATAAGAATATCAATATAACCTAGAAACACATAAATGACCATCCTTCGAATGATGAATAACCTGATTACAAAACTGCCAACAACTATTTGCGGGAGAGTTAGAAGCAATTGATATATACAACCCAAATAGCAAAGATGCATACTGTTGATACGTAAATTATCATGTTCTGTTTTTAATTTTGAAGAAGTTTTTTTTATTTGAAGAAGTATTTGGACGAAGATGTACAATGGAATGATGGAGGTTACGTTTAGTAAACAACAACTCATAGAAAATAAACAATGTCTCAACATAAGGGACTACACGGATGTTTTTAGATACTTTCCCTTTGTGCAACTCTTCTGCGTGAAGATGCGTTCAGCTAGCGAGAACGATAGGAAAGTAAAGTTGCTCTTGTCGAGTTAATGTTTAAGCCTGGGCGTAAACCTGTATATCCTGTACTTTTACCAGGAAAAACAAAATTTAACGATCATCAATAAAATCAGCCAAAATATCCACACATCAAGTATAGCCAAAATTCTTTGAAAATGCATTTGACTCTCTCTCTCTCTCTCGAACTCTCGAACTCTCGAATGCTACTTACAGGAGAATTTTGGCCCCTTTTATTTTCGCCTCTTTTGCCCTCATTGGTAGTGGTCGAATTCGAAACTGCGCGAATCTAAAACGATAAATTAATTGAATGGTATTATGATGAGGATGGACGAATTTAAAACAAGGCGAAAATAACCTGCATACACTAGTTAAATCAAGTTATGAAAAATGGAATTTCTGTTGTACTTCGTTTTGTTCTATTCTAGGAATTTTGTCTAAATTTAAACTTCGGGTTTCTTAATCGTCAAACGTGTCAAAATTTCCTTTCTTTAAAATTCTTAGTTACAAATGCCTCTGACCTCACTTTTTCGACGCGCATCACGTACATGAGTATCCTATCATACGTTCCTAAGTACTTGCAGGATATATCACGTCAATATCTGTTCAGAGCGTTATTATTTTATCCTCGATCATACTCTAACAGTTTCGCTTAATCAGACTGATTACATAAATGCTTATATTGTATGTAATTACTGGATGTTTTTGAAAATCAACGGTATTTAGAGAATGTTGATAGTATAGATGATTACAAAGAAAACCTTGATCTATAATGCGTGATCGACGTTAGATGTTTTTTAATTGCATATTACTGTGTGTCAAAACTGCCGATTAATTATACAAAAATACCTGCTGTAACTACTTACCATAGCTAACTATATCGCAAAACCATGTGAAATTGTTTTCTCTCTCAAGATCTCTTCTCAATCTAGGCTAGGTGGAATCAACTTCTAACAGAGTATAGCATTTATTTTCTACTGTACAAAATTAATCAATAAAGCCTTGTTATTGAACAAATTACCGAAATTTCTAATTCCGAATTAGGCACGATTCTCCCAGTGTGAGTGTAAAAAGGTTAATGTATAAATAGGGTACCATTTTCTGTAACTAATTATCAACTTCAAATCAATTCCATCGATAATTGCCCATCTTCTTCTTGGCAAAGATAAACAATTCTAATCTGATACTGGAATTCTTAACATTCCAGTTCAGAGGTTTTGAAAAGGGAAGGTAGCCAGTAAGAGTGCGGAAAAAGCCATTGAAGGAACTGTCCGTGTGTCTATTTGTCCCCATTTATCATGCCCTCATGGAGTAATGCCTTTATATTTATTGATTTTAATTTCATGTCAAATTGTGGTGGAAATGTCTCTTTTATGGAATTTGGGGCTACTTAAATAGGGAATAAGCAATAGTACAGTTTACTCTCGGTGACATCCTCAAAAAGGTATAGATTAGGGTCAACGGTTTATTTATATATTACGCTAGGTAATTAGGCATGTCCCTGAAGCTGCATGAAGCTCAGCGCTTCAGGGCACCTGGACCCATCCTTACGGAGCATGAAGAGATCATTATTATTTCATTATAAAACAGGTTTGAATTTTCGAAGCTAATCTAAAAATAAATCGTGAGCTATTTTCAGAACGAGCTTCCACCAAGTCGAGATATTTCTATGAACAACATTAGAAATAAACCTACATTCGGTAATTATATCATGGTGTTATTTATAAGCGTTACAATTTCTCCGGATTCGTGAAAAACCCGGTGAAATGATATTCCGTAAATTTTTAAATTATCATCCGTCTATGTTTGTCGCTGTGTTGTCATGCCACAAAATGCAACAGATATACATTGCTGATGTAAAAACATAAAACACGACAACAATTTGAATATAATTAGAACGTTTAAGGGAATACGATGTTGTTACCAGATTGATCTCTACAATAAAATAATTTGTAAATGATAATTGGATGATAAGCGATATGTAGTAAAAACTAGTAATGTGTTAGATGTAGAGATTAATTGACACTATCTATGTCAACATGGATTATATCGCCTGTATCTTGGAAGTTAAGACCTACTATATGTAAAAAAAAAAAGTTAATATCAAATGTAATAGATATGACCGAGTTTTATCTACTTCTAGATAGATATATCCTTCATCACAAATATTCATATATTGCACACATACTTACACATAAACGCACAAACACGCACGCACGCAAATACATGGATACATACATACATACATATATACATACATACATACATACATAAATACAT
>JACSZP010007876.1:0-10291 GCA_016161895.1 Pinna nobilis | reverse complement strand
ATTCCATGTGACTTGTGACATTCGGTGAGTATAAGAGGTCAATACGGGAAGCTGTATGATACCTGATCCCACCTCTGAACCTTCAGAGGTCTGTTTTTGACCTCTTTTTTTTTATCGTGTTTATATAATTATGTCACATTGAGAACTGTTACTCCATATCTTAAATGTTACTTCTTTAAAGTTTTTTTTTCTTTTAAGTAATAAAAATCTTCTGAACATCAACAACTTTTCATTACAATTCAAACTGACAAAGAGACGTTGCTATTCAGCTGGCGGTCATTGTTAAAACTGTCTATCTATCTATCTGTCTGTCTGTCTGTCTGCCTGCCTGCCTGCCTGCCTGTCTGTCTGTCTGTCTGTCTATCTATCTATCTATCTATCTATCTATCTATCACATTAAAGCGTTGGAAAACATACCGTGAATGATGCTATGGCGATTCAGGTCAAGTTTGGACTACGAAAATGACGATGAGAAATAATTACCCGGACAAAGGCTTCTTTATGTATGGTAAACGAACGGAAAGTGTTCATTATTGTTTTTTTTTATTTGTAAGGCAATGACAACAAATCTACTGAAGTGTCAACGACAATTTCGCCTTCAACAGGACTGCCGGGAAAAAAAACCACAGAAAGTCCTATGATATCTATGAATTCAACACGAAACCCGGGAAACAACAGCGTGGACGGCACTCGAGCGACCATGAACTCAACAGGAAAGCCGGGAAACAAGACCACAGAAAGTCCTATGATATCTTTGAATTCAACACGAAACCCGGGAAACAACAGCGTGGAAGGTACTCGGACGACACTGAACTCAACAGGAAAGCCGGGAAACAATACCATGGAAGGTCCTAAGACAACAATGTCTTCAATAGGAAAGCCGGGAAACAATTTCACGGATAGCCTGAAGGCGTCTGTGTATTCTACAAGTCCTACAATATACAGCTCATCGTTTGGACAGAAAGCAAATTCCACCCCTGATGTGACCATGCCTTCAAATTGCGCACCCTTTGCCTGTCATAGTGGTAAATATGTACTCGTATACTTAATGTTAAAAAAAAATATTTGTAAAAAAAACCAGTATAGATAGCTTTGCAATGATAATACCGCTGGACCCAGTTACACCATGCATTGTTAACTTAACTTCCACTCAGCCATTATCTACAAGTTAAAAATGTTTGCTTATTAATTGCTAGCTTAATGGTTTATTGCTAATACAGAATTATTTATTTGATTATTACGATTTGACTAATAAAAAGATTATTTCAGATTTACTACAACTACAAATTTAAGCATCAGTTGGTTCATAATTAAAGTTAACGACAAATTAAACTATTGTACAACTGGGCCCAGATACACATGATTCTGTATCAAATTATCACATACACATTGAACCCCATGAAGAACTTGACTAATTGGATTCTATTTTGTTAGATAACTTTTTCGTTTGAATAATGTATATATTTTAACTACCGACACAAGTCTGAAAGAGTATTCACTTTAGCCACGGCGGGCGCCGCGCGCGGAGCAGGAGTTGCTTGCCCTTCCGGAGCACCTAAACTCACCCCTGGTTTTTGGTAGGGGGTTTGTGTTACTTTATTTTTCTGTTTTACACGTCTTGTTGTGTTGATAGCTGATTGTGTTGTCTCTTTTTGGTTTGGCCATGATTTCGTCTGCCTTTGGGTTTTTGAATTATTGATTCCCCCTTGGTATCTTCTACAGTCAAATTTTTTATTATACATCATCGGTTAAAGACAGTTGGTGATTGGTTCAGAGCCGTCACGTGTCAGGGAGACAAAACTTCATGTATCCCTTACGTGTGTGATATTACTCTCGCGTGCAGCGATCATATTTCCCTCTCGCGAAAACCTATGGAGTTTAATTCGACAAAGTTGTCGTGCGTTCAATGTTCCGAGTAAAAACTCAAATGGAAGGTAGACAACGATAATAGCGTGTGTAGTATTTGCAAATCGGACATATTAGTAGAGCCTGTTCATTTAATCTACCGTCATTCATAACAGTTGCTTATTTCGTTTACTTTTGCAAGATTACGTCACATCGTCACAAAGGCAGAAACATTCAATGAATGAATGTAATCAAAGCATAGCACTGCGCTGTGCTATGGACAGTGCCGCTCCGCCCTCGGGAAATATGACTTGCCTTGGGTAAACAAATCTTCATATCTCCCTCCAACCAGGACAATAAATGTATGTTATAAAACTTGTTCTGTGGATCGAGCGTAGGTATAATAGTATGAAATCATCAACACAGAACACAGAGATTAGTATTTTCCTACTGTCCCTCGGCCAAGGGAGGCTGTCGCTGGTCATCTTCGCTAATCCAGGTTTCACAATCCTCCCCTCTCTTTGAGAGTAGAGGGCGGATCTTATACCCTTGGCTAGCGAAGATGGTGGGTCGTGTACATTTTGCGATGTTATATTCTTATTCAAAAGCTTTGTTAAATAACAGTTGTCAAATATGTCGGGAAAAATCTACATATATTTTTACCTTATTTGATCGAAAACACAGATAAATCCTATGTAGCCAGGTTTTTTTTTGTTTAATGATATTGAGGAAAAATTGAGTAAATTTAATTTGTATAAAATTTACGGGCAAGATATTTGTAGATTTGTTGTTGTATAACGTCCCACTTAAGAATATTTCACTCATATGGAGACGTCACCGTTTTCCGGTGAAGGGCGACAAATTTTGCCTGTGCTCGGCACTGCTGGCAGTAGAGCAGGGAGGTTTCTTTAACGTGCCAACACCTACTGTGACACAGACCACGGTTTTTTACTGTCATATCCGAAAGACAGGGACGACCAACCGCGGAGTGGCGCTAAGGGAATCGAACCCCGGACCCCTCGGCTCGAAGTCGAGCATGCTAACCACTCGGCCACGGAGGCCCAATAGGCCAGATTGACACTGGTCTTCCTATCAGCACAGTCATAGAACATTTAATTTGTAAGAAAGTAGACCAATTCTGAATTGTGTAGCAAACCTGTATTGCTATACAGTCTAGCCTGCCTTAGCGATCCACTGAATTAAAGGAAAACCTGTCTTATGTGACCTGAATGAGTGGTTCCCAAAATTGGTTTTTCCTATCTATCTTCCTGTCTATCTCTATAATTCTTAGCCAATCAACTCGTAATCTTAGCAATAATATTCGCGAATTATGATTCGTTCGAGAATAAAACTGCAATATCAAATGAAGGCAAGGATTTTAAATTCGCGAAGGCGTTCACCCACGAAATTACGCGACTATCAATTCCTTGCCTTTATTTAGGAATCCACTGTATGTTTGCTCTCCTACGTTATCCCTGATTGCGGCTCCACATTTTCTCCCTTTCTGTTTTCATTTCGTCCTTAATCAAGATATACAACGTGATATGATAACTTAACTTTTAATGAATCACATGAAAAATAAACAAAATATTGGAATTCATCATGGCTAATTTTTTTTTCAATTCTTCTTTTTCAAGGTTGTTTCAAAATTCTGAAAACAGAACACGTCCACCAGATTAGATCTGAACGTGGCCAACAAGTGCGGAATTGTATTTCTGAATGCCCTGGCACGACATACATAGGCGTTCAAAATGTCGATATGGTTAGTATTACATCAATAGTCAGGTAATTCTCGGGGCTGCTGTGGCCTAGTGGTTAGCGTATTCGAATTCTGATTTTTAGGATGTGGGTGATCGAATCTGAGCCACGATGTGGTTGGCTGTCCCCGTCTTTCGGATGAGACAGCAAAAAATCGATGTTCCGTGTCACAGTAGGTACAGAAACGTTAAAAAACCCTTCCTGTTGCCCCATAAGTGCCGAGGGTAGGAGTAGAGCAGGGAGGGTTCTTTAACGTACCAACACCTACTGTGACACGGGACCTCTCATCCGAGTAAGTAAAAGACAACCAGGACGTGGCTTTGTCTTGAACCCCTCGACGTCGGGTCTATGATCGATACTTATGACCGTAGAGCAAGGAGGGTTCTTTAAAGTGCTAACACCTACTGTGACACGGGACATCTCATCCAAAAGAGAGGGACAGGCAACTGCGACGTGGCTTGGGCTCGAACACCTGACCTCACGATTCGTAGTCGAATACGCTAACCACTTTATCATCATTCGTGAAGAATACATTACTCAATTATGATAACTTTAGAAGAAACACAATTTTAATTAAAACTCTATGGTAAGTGCGGTTAACATGGAGATCTGATGAAACTAAATAGAGAGATAAATCCTACTGAGCTCGTTCGGAAGTTTTGGTATCTATCATACACCCATGTTGATAAGTGAACCTTTAATATCTTTCGGAATTTTTTGGTATCTATCATACACCCATGTTGATAAATGAACCTTCAACTTCTTTCGGAATTTGTTGGCATCTATCGTACACCCATGTTGATAAGTGAACCTTTAACTTCTTTCGGAATTTGTTGGCATCTATCGTACACCCATGTTGATAAGTGAACCTTTAACTTCTTTCGGAATTTATTGGTATCTATCATACACCCATGTTGATAAGTAGACCTTCAATTTCTGAAGGCGTAAATATGATTCGTTTTGACAGAGGTCATGGGACTTGCGCTCTCGATGGGGTTCCATTAGATACCCTGAAAATCAAATTTTGAATCGATTTGACAAACAATCCCCTGGAAAAAAGAACAGGAACCTGGTGTATAGGAAGAGTGCACATCGCTTTTCATCCGTCATACCCATTGATAATTCACAATTTAATTTACAAGAATAGACAAAGAATGAATGATATTACGATAAATATAAATAAGGGTATAAAATGATCAAACGTTAAAGTTCCTTACATTTTCAAAGTAAAATTAGCATTCTATGCCTCATTTCTTGAAAAATAGGGAAAGACAGTTACACACATCAAGAGAAACATTTCTTTCACATCATTCGCAGATTTATATCCCAATTTCACTGGGAAAGATTTCCTTATCAACTCTTAGGGTGTTGACAAGTTAAACGCGCTACGCCGGAAGTGAAATGATGCCATTTCCATATCGTCACAATCGGGCGCTTCAAACATAAATAAAACCACAATGATTTAATACAAACATGAACAAACAATTCAAAGTCGTCGACACTTTAAAGCTAAATTACATGCATATGACAATTGACTTGAATTCATTTATCAACCACCATTTTGATGTGACTATTTTTGTGTGAGAGAATAAGAAAAATAGGTCATCGGGGAGACTCATTGTCAGGTCTAGAGAAGAATATATTCTGACGCCATTCAACCCCACTCGTGTATTTCTTACATACCGCTAGAATATAGATATATCAAATGATGGGAGAAAAATTATCATCCCCTCCCTTGAGAGTTTGGCCGAGGAATCGGTCCTCGGGGTGAAGATTCTTGACAATCAAACCCTCTGCAAGTCTCTGTCATACCCTCAAGGTGGAAAGGATTCTTTTTATGTTTTTTGTACCTATCATAAAATAATCAAACCGTGAACCCATCTCTCCTTTGTACAGAGACAGGGATTTCTGTCTCTGCCCTGGCAGAATAATCCACCTATTTCCCCTGTTCTAAAAGAATTTCGTCTTGTACCACGAAACCTAGGATGTCAGCTGTCATATATTTGACCTACTTTTGACTTAATTCATCCACTTGAATGACCAGTGTTGCACATCTAGATTTAATGATTGTTTTAGAAATTCATTATTTGGGAGAATGAGAAAAATAATCTACCATCGCTTTATACAGGATCATGGAAACAACACCTTTGTGTCAAAGAATAGCAAAATACACGCCCACCTCCGGCTTTAGCCTCGTCGTGTACTCCAGATCTTTGAAACTCTGGTGAGATAAAAAATAAAGTAGTGATAAATTCTATTGATCTCATTCTCGCATCAAAGACTTCCAAATCTTGGACGAGATCTCCTACACGTCCTTATACAAAGAGACGATTAATTCTGTCATCCGGGGCCTCCGTGACCGAGTGGTTAGCGTGTTCGACTTCGAGCCGACAGTGACGTCTCCATATGAGTGAAATATTCTTGAGTGGGACGTTAAAAAGCAACGCAACAACAACAACAATTCTGTCACTGTACTTACACTAGTATAATGGAAATGATAACTATCATCCTTATTTCAGAAGCCTGATGAAATAAGGTGCTTTTGCGTTGGTAAAAACTTAAAACAACAGAAGACAGTTCCCCCAAAAAGATGCAACAAGATATGTGATGGCAGCAAGTTCTTATGTGGTGGGGATGATAATTTCGTATCGGTGTATGAAGGTTTGTAGTTAGTGCTATCTCTTTGTTTATTGTACCGCTAAAACAAGGTAAAGAGAGGGTGATATGTTGCAATATTGTAAAAGAGATCACAATCGCTATCTTGAATACAGTGACTTGGCGCCCCCAGTAATACACCAGAAAGAGTTGAGTTGAAGTCATTTTGAACAGGGTGCACCTTGATTTAAACCACTTTCTCCTTCTTTTTTTTGTAATTCGTGGTGACAAATGTAAATTTATGTTTATTCCCGGTATGGTATTGTTGTATAACGTCCCACCCAAGAATATTTCACTCATATGGAAACGTCACCGTGTGCCGTGTGAAGGGCTACAAATTTTGCCTATGCTCGGCACTGCTGGTCGTAGAGCAGCGGGGTTCTTTAACGTGCCAACACCTACTGTGACACGGAATTTCGGTTTTTACTGTCTCATCCGAAGGACAGGGACGGCCAAACGCGGAGTGGCGCTGACGCGGCTCGAACCCGGATCTTCCGATTCGCAGTCGAACACGCTAACCACTCGGCCACGGAGGCCCTGTTTATTCCCGTTAATTTACGAGTATTTACTTAAAGTCACTGAGTAAAATGACATAACCAAGCAACAGAAACGGTTAATTTAAGACAACGGAGGATTGTATAATTACTAATTCGCCAAAAATAAGGTTGGCGATTTTTTATTTTTTTAAATTTTTTTTATTTACAATATTCAGCTAAGAAATGCATAATGCATTGTTGAATCAAAATTGGCATCGTCTGTGTTATCTCGATCGCTTCATTACGATGAATACCAAGGGGTGAAAAACAGATAAAGAGAGAGAGCCGGGAATGAAGAAATAGAAAGAAAAGCAACGAAAGAGTGAACAAGTATGGAGAGAAGATTGAAAAAGAGAACAAAAAAGTAGAAAGGAGGAATCGGAAAAATGAAAAGAATACCTTTTTTTAAAGCGAATAATTTATTTTTCAGTTAAACACCAAACGAAACAACAGATGCCAAGCACAGGAAGTACAGGAGTAGGTAAGTGAATTTATAAATGTCAAAGAAATTAGTCTTAAATAATTATTTGTCTGCATTCATATAGGTTTGTACCAGAAATAATTAAAGATTTTATTTTACTGGGGTCTGATACTACGATTTACTTAACCTATCTACCTGTGTATCCTACCTGCTTGTATCCTTGTTGGTTGGTTGTGTTATTGTTAAACTTTCATCCAAGAATATTTCATTTCTTTATCGAGACGTGACCGTATGCCAATGATGGGCAAAATTAAAATGACCTGGGTTGGACACCATAAAACTTGAAAATTGACTTAAGTCTGAGAATCCAGTTTCTTGGCCAATCAGAATTCAGGATGAGCTGGATTTGAGAATATTTACAGACTTAAGTAAGTTCACAAGTTTTATGGTGCCCAGCCTGGCTCTCGGCATGGTCATGGAGTATGGAGGGTTCTCGAACATGCGGACGTCTACTGTGAGTTACGCGGTGACTCTGTTTTAAATGTCTCAGTAAAGGGCAGGAACTTGTGTGTGTGTACGTGTGTGTACGTGTGCGTGCGTGCGTGCGTGCGTGCGTGCGATGAGTATGTATCAATCATGTAGACACGATAAAAATTGATCGGAATTTAAACTGCATTTTTTTTCTGATTAAATCTTGATTTCTACTACTTGCAGAAGTGTACGTTGGTGTTACCATAGCCATACTTGTTGTTATTTGTCTTTTTATCGGCGTTGGAATTTTCTGTTTGAGGTAAGACAGCGTTGAAAGCAAACCAAACCACCTCGTTATATTTGAACTCGGATACCATGAAATGGAAGGGGGAAGAAATGTTCTTACAAATGGGCTGGCTTTTCATACTAACTGGATTTAAAACGTCGTGAAGTAATTTAGCCTAGAAATGAAAATAATTTCCAATTCAGCGGGATTCCAACATATCAGAGGTCAATATAAGAGAGGCGTTCATTCTTACCGAAATCTTAAGCTTTGCTGGGTACTTGAAACGGACTTAAACCGAAATCCATGATATGTTTCGGACACCTGAAATCTTCGTCATTTTTTAATATTGTAAAATGATTGTCTAAACCTATTTGCAATTCAATGAAAAAGAGATACATAAAAAGAGACACTTAGATAGATAGATAGATAGATAGATAGATAGATGATAGATGGATGGATGGATGGATGGATGGATCGATAGATAGATAGATAGATAGATAGATAGATAGATAGATAGATAGATCGATCGACGGATGGGTGGATGTTTTGGTGGATGGATGGATGGATGGATGGATGGATGGATGGATGGATGGATGGACGGACGGATGGGTGGGTTGATGGATGGATTGATGGAAGGATGGATGGGCGGACGGACGGACGGACGGTCAGGCGGACAGATAGATAAATAGGACATACAAATTATTTTACAGTAGTTTTCCTCTATACAAAAAAGAACATTTCTTTGTTATCTTATCTATCATTTAGTAGACATACATCACGGGCGAAGTTTGGATGTTCCTTCTTAACTTAAAATTGACGGTTGATCGTAGGATAAGAAAATTATCGCGTCTGTCGTATATATAACCATTTCAAGATTATTTTGTTTCTATTGCAGGCAGTGGAGAAGTTTTCAAGAATCGAAACGATATGAGGAGGACCCGTATTCCACATACACCGAAATAGCGTGCAACGAAATGGCAACATCATGCTCCATTGAGGGTTCAAGCAATGTTATCTTTTTAAAGAACTACCCCGCAAAGTTACCACCGCCGCGAAAAATAAATCGTTATAGCAATGTTATCGAAAACAGCATAAGCGAACAAGTTATCAAAGAAACAGATGAAGATGAGGATAAGGCAAAAGTTACCGGTGCAGATATGGCAGATAAAGAAAAGTGTACGAAAGACCCAGAAGAGGATAGTCATTATTTCACACTAGAACCTAATTCGAGCCCGCGCGTGGATGGAATAGATAATCCGGGTTATTTAGAGCCCGGGAAATGTATCACAGGTGTTGATAAGACTGTTAACATCGCTGACGACTTAGAAAAGGATATAGACACAAAAGAAACTACCGCGCTTCTGGTCTCACATTCCGATACAAAGGATGTTCATTCTATTATAGGCCCAGGTGATATGAATATTCTCTCAAGCACTATCGGGAATCAACCACCGCAGAAAGAATCAGACGAGGATGGTCAATATTTCACTCTGGAGTCTAACTCGAACTCTCGCGAGAACGGGATAGATAGTTCTGGTTATTTAGAACCCAGATGTTGTGTTAAAAGTAATGAAGGAATTAGTGACTGCGGACAAGGCTCGGGAAACTGCGTAGAGACTAAAGAAACTACTGCGCTTTTTGACTCGAAGAACGTCTGTGCTCCGTTGGGACATGACTAGTAGAATCTTAGTCTAATAGACAAGGCTTGCTGAGTGTCATTTCAAAGAAATGGTTGATTAAGTTTCTCTTGTACAGGTTTAAAACTTTTTGTAAGCTACTGACAAAATCTGGGGATGTTTCTGGTTTCCATCTGTCTGCCTGTTACGGGTTGCTTTTCCGGAATTCATTTCGGTGCTATCGCAAATATTGAAAATATATTTGTTTTGTGAGTGAACTGTAATGGGTAACAAATCCGATTTAATATGTTTTTCGGTTGACTTATATTTAACCGATTGGTGGCTCTGGTAAATGTGTATATATTTGTGGGCTTCCTTCCACATTTATTGCTGATTCTCAATGGCTCTTGGTATGATAATGCATTTGAATTGATTACAGATTAAGTCAAAATTTCGTTAGAAATGGCCTATTTTATCAAAATTACATCTTTGTGGAATTCACATTGTTTTCAGTATACCAGAAGTTTTTTACGTATCTGGTGTATGTGTTGAATTGATTTTTGTATGAACCTATGATTAACTGTGTTAAGAAACAGCTTAAGGTGTGATCTAGCTAACCTATAACTTGCAAAATTATGATTATTTGATATGAAAATTTCATAGAAATTATCAAATGTTTCGGATATTTTTCTCTGTTCATGCA
>JACSZP010007875.1:458-18995 GCA_016161895.1 Pinna nobilis | reverse complement strand
ACGAACATCCTTTTATTGTAAATTGGAGAAACTTTGGTCATTGAACCTTTGTTAAATTCACTACCACGTGGAATTCGGTTAGACACAAAAGAAATTGTCATAACTCGACCAGTGCTTACGGCGTAACCAGTCGGACGGTCACAGCATGGTATGTTGTCCATTCAAGACAAATTAAAGACGGATTCAAAAGGAAGGAAAGTGAAGGGGATCGTTGATTTAATGTCGTAAAACAACTAACCTAGTGTGTACAATAAATATAACAAAATAAAAGAAATGATTAAAAATGTGTTGGATAATGTACAGACATCAACTGCATCGGGTGATATATAAGCAATGAACTACATTCGACGTGTAAACTATGGAGAGAGTATCCAGTATCTATATTTTGAATTTAACAAATTGCCCCGAAAACATGACAAAATACTTCAAGGGATGTGAAGATATGAAAAATTGCTGGGAATATACATCTTGTCTCATTACGAAATTCGCGCTGAAGCTACAATATTTTCAGAAGTTACAAAACGTACGCCTAGACAGAGAAATTTTTGCCGAATTTTCTGTGTCTAGATATATTTCACAACCCCTGGGTCCTTATTCTACTTTAATTTTAACTCTAAACCCAGTACTGACGTGACTGGTCAACAAGGGATGCTCAATTATTCATCCGATGTCACCTGATCCCATTCCTGGATTTACCGAGGTCGTCTACCTTTGTCCAATATTCACTGGAATTGTAGCTATAGCTTGCCTTCAGAAAGGCAATGCAGTATCGATATCTGTTATTTTTATAATTTTTCAAATATCCCTGTCCAAATTTAAAAAATTTACATTCCTACTCTTGCTCTTTGCAGAGAAGGGGATTGGATTTATGAGAATGGACAATACGAATCCTTTCATACTGGGCGTTTACATTGTAGATTTCCTAAATCAAATATCTATCGGAGGTTCTGGGATCAGACTATCGCGGTTCTCTTCTTTATAGAGATAGTCGTGCTCCACAAATTAGAATTTTCAATGTAACCCTATAATATATATATATGAAGTTTATAATTTTGTTTAGATAAAGATGTAACAGTAGATGATAAGAATTCGAGGAATTACAAAGGAGTAATCACTCACTTATAACGATATCATATATAGTCTGCCCCTGGGTATGTATATACATGTGAAAAACGAAGCAAATCGCGTTAAATCGTTCAATGTTTTAACAAGCGAAACATTAAACGTAATAAGTTTAACCCGTTTCGGTTGATTTCAAAGTATATTTCTGGCCGAAAGGTAGATTTGAGTGAGATATATAACACATATTACACGGCCACAACAACGTATACCAGCATAACCATAGGTTATCGTGTTTGGTATGTTATCAATGAATCTTCAATTTCACGCCAGTCATACAGTAGTTGTAAGCCTATAAACTAAAATCGACCAACCACCTTGTCGTGTGTATGTTAAACTCCGCCTGCGAGTGCGTATCCTCGCTCTCTGTCATGACAAGCGTTAAAAATAACTAAGAGCATGGGAATTGCTGGGCGATTTGACACTGTGTATTTTGCTATGGTGTGGAAAGGACTTATTCTTAACAATAATTTAAAGTCGGACGCTTTTTGTGTATTTCCGTTGATTTTGCAGTTTAATTTGGATATATAGTATACCGCTGTCTTTGTGATATGTACATTCTTACCGACACCTAAGTGTTATAGAAAAAAGGTAAGGGGATTAGCGTATGTAATACACAACGATGTTTTTATAGCTGACCTATTCTGATCAGGGCTAGGTGAACTTTGTGAAAGTATGCGGAAAATCTTGTGTACATTTTATTGATTTTCTCTTTACACGACTGCACGAGACAAAGATAGCCTCGATTTGTGTATCAATTTACACGTGTATGCATAATAGTCGAACCTCGATGTGTATTTGTAATTTGAAGGATGCATCTGATCAGCGTTCGGTAAAGCTCTACCTCCTTGATGTTCTGAAGCAAGTCGATGTATGTATATTACAAGTTTTCTTGCTTTATGCATTATTTTGTGGCAATTTTTTGTAAGCGAAGGAAGAAAGGGATGTTTACTTCATCACTTTGAACGGTAATTGACTTTTACTGGGTTACCGCAGGTGCTTTTTACTTTGACTAGTAACAGCCGAGTGACCTCGTTTTTCATTCTACGATACAAACTTCTGTAGGTAATACATTTTTGTATGTATCTTTAACCAGGTGTACCATTTCATTGATCAATAATTCGTCTCCTTTTGTAGCCTTGTATTTCTTGTTTTCATTGTGTATAACGTGCTTTTTTGTTCGCTGACATTTTACGTTGCAGCTTGAGACGTTATCAAGGCTAGAAATGTAGATTTTCAATGCTAATATTGTATTTTCAAAGTAAATTTAAATTGTACGTATTCATTGTAAATGTGCATGAAATTTATTTTGCAGAGCATTTTAAAAAGGATGTTTACTTCATATACATATATACATTGTATTGTATACTTGTATTTTTACATCTTTTAAATATGTCGCTGGCAATGATTGAATGAATGCAGTTGGATAAAAAAGGGCGTATTCAGAATGAGGGGGGGGGGGGGTTGCTGATGCGACATTTACATTTGTAACAAACCTTTTGCCATTCAGATGTAACAAATACAACACCAAGCTCTTTGTTCGAAATAATCAGATGTAGTGCTTTAAGTTATTGATCAATTCTGAAGTATATAGGCTACTGATGTGTGTCGAAATGTCAAATGACTGAATCAGACGAAGTCCAATAAGTGAAAATGTTGGATCCGCCGTGTTACTTGCCTTGCGTATTATTCACATTTAGAGTTTTGGCTTTATTGTTTTTCAGATGTTGTTTTACAATGTGAGACTGTGGTAATTTTCACAGCTAACACATACCGCTAAATATGCAAGAGGGTTGGGGCCTTGGGGGAGAATGTTTACATTCCTCATGTTAGCGACAATTAACACCAATTTAGCGTATTTAATACTTCTCTTTATCAACTAGAGATGGAGATCATGTAGCGGGTGGACTGCTGATAAAAAGTGATTTGATATTGTCTTTGGTTAAAGGAATAGCTACAGAATCAATTCCAACGGGAGCGAGGTATTTCCTTCACGTGTCGATCCGAGTTGATAAGTTTTCATTTGAGTGTTTTTACTGTACTGGTACATAAAAAACTGACATGCTATGTAGAGTGATGTTTCAACCCCCGCTCTCCAGGATCCGTCATTTGATTATAATTAAAGTATAAATACAGCGCCTACTTAGTTTGAAAACTGTTGAATTTTTTGAGGAATGAAGTTTATAGTGATCGTGGTTCGGTCTACATATACAGGCTTCTTGGGAAATGGAACACATAGTTTCTTTGAGGCTAGATTCCACACGGTAAGATACATATCACCCGTTTTGGTGTTTTGTTTTTGTTTTTTGTTACTGATATGCTGGTAAGTGAACGTACGTATCTTTGTGATTGTTACTGACATTTTACCGATATTTATTTATCTTTCCAGATCGGAGTCCTGTTGAAGCAGCTCGGATTTGTGGTTAGGATCCAGGTGGACACAGAATAAACTGATGCGGAGATAGTACAATCAGATACCTGAATGTGACAATTAAAAATCATGGCTCAGTGCCTGGTGAAAGGAAAGCGATTCTTCTGTCGCGAGTGGACGTTCAGTAAAATAAATCACTGCTTAGAAAATAGGCCTTCCTCCAAGACATGCGGCGCTCTGATAATGGGAGGGCCGGGCTGTGGCAAAACAGCTGTTTGCTGCGAATTAGTGTGGCCAACAGCCAGCCATGGGAAACAGAAGCTACTCAATAAACGTCTATTGTCGTATCACTTTTGTCAAGCGCACGACATCGAGAGTCTGTCTCTGGCTAATTTTGTACGTAAGCTGGTGGATCAGCTGTGTAAATCGGACTTGATCGCTGGATATACTGAAAAGATCAGTGAACCTGAAATAAAGAGATTATTACACCCGGCAGAGATCGAGAGAAATCCCGACCTTGCTTTTCAGCAACTGGTTCTTAACCCTTTGTCCACTATTGAAACGCCATCACAAACTCTCTTTATCTTAATAGACTCTGTTGACGAATCGTATCTACAATCGCTCAATGATCGCACGAACGGTAGTAGAACGATTGCCGAACTCCTAGCCAACAATCACCCTTACTTTCCAAACTGGTTACTCTTGGTCTGTTCGTCACGGAAACAGAGCAAGTCTGTCACTCGTATGTTTACTGGCTTCAGAAAAATAAGTTTGGACGATCTGAGAAAGTCGCATGTCGTCCGTGACGTCCAGCAATACATCCTTTGTCGTCTGGACAAAGAGGAAGAATTACGCCAGCATCTGAGTCGGGACACGGCAGAAATGTTGAACCAGCTTCACATAAAAAGCAATGGCTGTTTTCTGTACCTCGAGAAAGTATTGGATGGAGTCGCGGAAAGTTTCATTATGCTACGGGAAATCAGAGAAATACCGGGCACTTTAAATGGATTATATTTGTGGCTTTGTCAAAGACTATTTGTCCGTAAACAGTTTACTAAAATTCAGCCGATCTTGAATGTGATTCTCGCATCCCGGAAACCGTTAACGGCCGAAGAGCTCTATTCTTGTGTGCAGACCAGAAATTTAACTTTAACAAAGGACGAGTTTGAAAAGAGATTAAAACCACTTTCTAAAATATTGATAGAGGGTGACAATTTGACAAAAATCTTGTTCCATCATAGTTTTGCAGAGTGGCTGTTAGACGTTAAACACTGTACACAGAAGTACTTGTGCGATGCTGCAGAAGGTCACGGGATGCTAGCGATGTACTGTTCTGCAAATGCTATCAATTTAAATCCAGCGGAAGTGCAAGATTTCGTTTGGCATCTGGTGAGAACCAATTTTGAGGATTCAGTACAGCATTATCATATAATCCAATGGCTGTTGATCAGTGGGGCGAACGTGGAGGAATGTCTGTCGGCAGGTGTTCCTAAAGAACAAAAGGTGGTTAAACTTCTAATTGATGCTGGAGCAAAAATGCCTCTGGATGCAGAGGAAGCCGAGACAGCAAGCCTTCATGCTAGTATAATAGAAGAGTCGGAGTCTGAATCAAAAGTATATGATGATATAGATTTACAAATGAATCAAATTGACTCTAATGGGAGAACAATGCTACATATGGCAGCCCATGAGGGCAACTGTGAACTAGTCAGTCTCTTGTTAACTAAAGGAGTGGATTTAGAAATAGTGGATAAAAATGGTCAAACTGCGTTAAATCTGGCAGCTAGACAAGGTCATTCCAGGATTGTTAGTATTTTGTTGGATGCTAATGCTTCAACAGATTTCGTGGATTGTGATGGATGGACTGCCCTACGGTCAGCGGCCTGGGGTGGACATACTAGTGTGGTCAGTCTATTGTTGAAGGCCGGTGCTGAGGTTGACCGGGCAGACAGTGATGGCAGGACAGCACTGCGAGCTGCTGCTTGGGGTGGCCATGAGGAAATTGTATTACAACTTTTGGAACATGGTGCAGATGTAAACAAGGCAGATAACGAGGGTCGCACTGCCCTTATTGCTGCTGCCTACATGGGTCATGCTGAGATCGTACAGCATCTCCTGGACTACAATGTCAATATAAACCATGAGGATAATGATGGGAGGACTGCCTTGTCTGTAGCAGCCCTGTGTATACCTGCAAGTAAGGGTCATGAAAATGTGGTCAGCTTACTCCTAGAACAGGGAGCAGAAGTGGACCACCAGGACAAAGATGGCATGACACCACTTCTAGTGGCCGCTTGTGAGGGTCACCACGATGTCTGTGAACTTTTGTTAGAGTGGGATGCTGACATTGACCATGCTGATAAAAATGGTCGCACACCTTTACTAGCAGCCGCCTCAATGGGCCATGCAAAAATTGTCCATCTACTGTTATTTTGGGGGTGTGCTGTGGATACTATAGATTCAGAGGGGAGGATAGTTTTAAGTATTGCCGCTGCCCAGGGGAATGTGGACATAGTCCGTCAGCTCCTGGAGAGGGGTCTAGATGAGATGCATAAGGATAACACTGGATGGTCACCAATGCACATGGCAGCCTACGAAGGCCATAAAGAGGTAGGTCCTTCAGTTCATTTCTAGCCTATTTTTCACAAGTCGTATTCATGAGGTGCTCCTTTACATTATATTTCTATGAATGAAATATTCAGCATAGACTTCATGACATATTATCCAAGAATTTCATGAAATTTTATCATAATTCTTCGGTATACTTATAGCCTATATGATATAGCTTGTCTATATATGTGGGCTTTTAATGTGTCGGTATACAAAGACAAAAATGATTTATGAATATTTCTGCGGTGTCTAATTGCGTATCTGGAATATTTGGTATTTATGTGCTAAATCTGATAAGGGTTGGGATGAGCAAACTTGCCTTTTTTCTTGGGTGGACTTTTTGTATACGGTTATGTATTTAATTACGCAATCAGAGATATATACCATACCTTGAAATGTGATAGAAAGTTTACCTGTACAGGTAAGTGAATTCTTAAGGTTTCACCTGGGACAGGTGTTATGGTGACATGAAAAACCACAAGTAGCAGGTACTTGTTTATAAATGCACATTGTTAGTACTTCAGTTTTAAGGTGGAGCTGGGTGGTATGGATATATATTTTATATTGATTTCTAAGAAGGATTGTTGTGTTTGCATTTTGTCTAGAATTGGCCTGTGTTGACAGTCACTCTTGCTGTGACTGCGGGGTTTGACATTTTCAGATATAATTTTCAAGTGGATAATTGACAGATCAGGGAAAGTTAATGCGCAGTCATTTAGGATTGTCACATGTGCACTATCATTCTGTATTTACATAGCCAGTCCTAGTGCAATGCATAATGCTGTTGTGATACGGGCAAATTAATGTAAATAATTACTCAGTGTGAAGAGAATCATAAATGTACCTATACGCAGGTAGCTTTCGAATGAGACAGTAAAAACTGAGGCCCCATGTCGAAGTAGATGTCGGCACATTTGAGAACCGTTCCTGCTGAGCATAGGCAAAATTTATTAGCCATGTGTTGGTGACTTCTCTATATAAGTGAGAGTTTCTTTATTGTGAAGTTAAACAATAATACAATATACCATACAGTTACATCACAAATTCTTTTTTTTTATTTTCTTATCCAATACACATTCATTATCTTTAACAGTTTAAGAATAACGTCTTAATTTCAATTTGTTTATATACATGTAATTGTTGTTGTTGTGTTGTTGTTCAACATTCCACTCAAGAACCTTTAACTTACATGGATACATCACCGACTGCCAGTGAAATGCTACAAATTTTTTCTATGCTCTGCACCTGAGGCTATTGATCTGGGAGGGTTTCTTTATGTCCCAATACCTGGCTACTGTGACATGGACCTGCCTCATCTGAAGAAAATCTAATCCAATGCAGCCACCAATGTTTTAGTATTCATGGTCATGCACAGAATCTGGGTTGTGTTTGTGCATACACTCACATATCTAATAACACATACATAGGCTACACACTTTTTGAAATCAAGGTTTTTACAGTGGAGTTGATTGTTTTACATAAATGTAGGAAGTTTACCTGGAATTCGGTAAGCTTACCTTGAAAGTATACCTGTGTAATTTCTAGGTACATGTACACTTGTAAAGAATACCAGTATGTATACCCGTATATTAAATGTTATATATTTACCAGCTTTTTGCATTGATACAGTTGTATTTCATTCATAAAAACACAAAAAGTCTTATAGCTGAAAAGGCCCATGATTTAATTTTGCAGGTTTATAAATGATTTCATTAAGTATTGGAACAAACTTGTGTTTGTGTTTACATTCAGATGGGTATCGATTAACAAACTCTAATTTGTAAAGAAGAATAGCGTGAATGTATCGTCTTAAATATCGGTGATATAATTGACCCATATTTTGTAATACGGGAGATCCTTTTCCTTACTCGAGTAGTCTGTATGTCAGACTTTTAAACCTAGTACATGTAGTATTCATATATCAAAGTCTATCATAAATGCCTTTGAAGTATTTTACATATTATTTTCACAAACAATTACTCTTTCAACTAAATAAGGAATAGGTCTTATTCAATCTACAAGGAGTTTTAATTCATTTTTTTTTTAAAAATTAGGCTATTTATGAAATATTGTTGGTTTGCTGTAACACGACCTACTCACTCAAAACCCTTGAACTTAATTTTCTTTGTTGCCATTCTGGACATTGATTTTTTTCACCAGTCTCCATTACATGTATACATGCATATTTAGGTAGCAGTTTTCCAGTATTAGAGAAAAAATAAGAATCTCCCCTTCCTACTCAGACCTACAGTAGAATATCTGAGTTGCATTACAGCAAACCAACAATTTGTTAAGGATGGCCTTGAAACCCCTACCAGTTTGTTTTTATACACGTGTACCTATGCTCATTGTAGATGTATTTTTGGATTATTATTACTTGCTTGCATTAGCATTTCTCAACAAGGAAATTCCATGCTTTTTGACCCCATTAGTACCCTTGTAAGATCAGCATTCCATCATGGTTATTTGTGTAAACTTAAAACAAAGAATTTCCAGTTGTTCTTGAACTGTGTGGTACTAATATAAATAAACTAAATAAATGGACTTAGATCTTCTGTAGGTGCAAACAATTTTGTCATGCGAAATGCACAGAGAGATCAAAGGTCGTATTTCAAACAAAGATATAAATCATTTGAAAAAACATGTTCAATGTCATTTTGTAGTACATTACAACATATCTTGAATTCTCGGTCAGATTGTTTTAGTTTCATTTTATATTTCTGACAAAAAGCCTTGTTTAACACACGTGACATACAGTTTCTAGTCTTACTGTCGCATGAGTTGAATGAGAAAGAATTCTGATTGGTCAATAATTGTGTTGTTTCACGTGATTAGACCAACATTAGACATTCATAAACATGAATTCTTCAATGGGGCTGTCCTTGATGCCTGAATTTCATTCAATATATTTGATAACATTGGTGTACACGCTGGATGGCATAGTGCCGGTGATATCTTCTGTGGTATTTTTGAGCTTCTCAGAAGAGCTTACTATAGACACTCCCTCTGTACTTTGTCAATGGAATAATTTGCAAACTGTATGTACATACAATGTACATGTTTTTACATATTGCAAGTTCTGAATTTGGTGTAACCACGCCTACAGAACTGTATGTAAAGTACTAGTGCAAGTCATGGTTCTGCTGTCATAGAACGGTTGTCTTTAAATTGGTATGTCTAGAAATTCAGTTTCTTTGGAGGGACTGTGTGATAGTGTATTTCAGATATGAGAGAAACGGAGGTCCTCATCATGCATTGACCTGGCTCATTCATCAAAGGTCCCTCACTGCATACTCAGCTTGATGCCAACAACAACAACAACAACAACCAGTTTTCAATCAAGATCTCATTTGGAAGATTATGCATTACATGTATGATTTGTGATGTGGTGGTCTGATAGGACTGATTTCACTGTAATGAGATGGTTTTACATGTATAATGTTTCAGAGATGCTTGCATCTGTAAATGCTGAACAGTTGAACATTGTGTACAGTTGAACTGGTCGTTGGAGATCACTGACTTTTATGAGAGGCCACCTGTTTTAAGAGACTACCTATAAGAAAACAATTAACCTGTTTTTCAATAATCATACATGTATGAATAAAACCTGCCATAAGTGACCACCTGTCTTAAAATACCGCATTTCCATGGCAGAAGGGGTGGTGTCTCAAAAAAGTTATGTACATATACACTATATTGATACAAGAAATGTATATAATATGGTGATGGTTGCTCTGTGCAGTTAACACAGACATCATTGTTTCTGTGTAGATTTCATCATTGTTTGTCAGAGTTTGAATGTTAACTGTTGATAGAACTGTTTGAAAATGAAATAGATTTTTAGATTCCCGTACTTCCTACATGGGTTGTTTTTGCACATGTAAAATTCTTGATGAGTTTTTACATGAATTTCACCACAAATACTTGGCATTTGGCAAAGACGCCATGTCAGTCAGAACCATATCTTATTGAGACACTCCATCTGGTAAGCTTTGTACTGAACCAGTGAATGTCAGAGTACGGATAGATGAGGATAGCAATATACCCTGTAAACATGGATACACGTACATAAGTAAAGATATGGATAAGTGAGCTAGGATACGCATTAGTGAGGGTGGCAATAAGCAAGGGTATCCAAACATCTCATTGACTTGCAAGGATGTCTGCAAATAATTATTGGTTTGCTGCTCACTCAAACCCTTTGACTCAACTCAAATTTTCTTATCATCATTCAAAAAAAAAAAAAGGAAAAAGAGATGAGATGAGGTCAAAATCCCTGCAAATAAAAGTTTTCAGCACCTTTCAAAAGAGAAAAGAAAAAAGCAGGAATCTGGGGATGATCACATTGCTTAAAAGTACATGTACATTGCATTAGGTTTGTGGTATCAGAAAGAAATGCCCTACCTATATACATGTACCTTAATGTACTCTCAGTAACATGCAGTGTAAAAGCAAACCAACATTTTTTCAAAGATGACCTTACTGGTCCTCGACCAATTTTTGCCTAGTACCAATTCTCCCTAACTGATTTTAAGAGCTACACTGCCGTATAGATCTTGGAAATGTGCATATTTGCTATGATTTTTTGAGTTTCCAGGAAAAACATCATTCTGATTTCTGAGCCAGTAAAGCAAATAATTTCGAAGGTAAATCATAAAAATTGGGGTAAAATAAAATGAGGTCGAGAGATTTGGCACTTGGCGAGAATTGGTCTTTGGCCAGTATAACGCTGACTACTTCTCATTGTATACCAGTGTGCTGAGGTGTATTGAGGCCGTCCAGACTGCCGTGAAGAAGTGATTTGTATTGTTATGATAACTGATTCACCTTAGATGCCACATTCATACACGTTTATATCATTAGCAGGTCTAAGTAACTCCTAATTACTTTTTCTGAGTAAGATGAAATGCCTGCAGAATTTGACAAAATAGATTTGTTATGGATGAAATTGTTAGTGTCACTTAGCGATGCTTTAATTAGAGAACTAGTCATGAAAATTGCCAGTGCTGCAATTTGGCTGTACTATTTATATTTTTCCAACTAGCTGACAATGTATACATAGCATGTTTGGACAATTAGGGATGTGTAAATGATCAGAATTTAAAGATGTAAATATTTTGGTCATCAATGGCTATTTGTCCACTCATCTGGTGTCCAGAGCTGGACTTCAGAGTAGTGCTCATTTGAAGACCAGATGATGGAGATTTGAAGTCTCAGATTGAAAGTGATGAAAACACTTACAGAACAAATAAATAAGATATACCCTGTACAAGTTGATCTTATATCCTCCCTAAGCTTTTTTGCATATTAATCTTTGAAATCGGTATCACTGATAAATCTGTCTGTGACCTTGACATTACTGCCTAATGTCTGTGTTTCTCTTGTAAAGTCTTTATAGATCTCTGTGTTTAGATTATTTCAATTTCTTTATATATCAGTATTCAATGAGCAAAAACATATCCTAATTGAATTTATATGTCATCTACAATGTATGACATATTTCATTTATTGTCATTGAAAACCCATCAACCCACACAAATATGTAAAATAGGTCAATTGAATAATTTTTGTATAGGTCTACCAGTATATAATATGTCATATATTATGATATAATTCCAGGTAAATACAAGATAAATGATTATGTATTAATCAGTTGTTATATATATATATAAACTAGGTATATATGTGATATACATAATCAGTCATTTAAATGTTTACATTGATAACCCGTTTGAGGCTATGCCAAAGAGATATTAAATGTCTATGTTGCATGGGAGACTGAGAGTTGATCAACACTGAGTTAATACAAGCATTACTTTTCCTGTCATATGAAAGCACAGTACAATTCCTGGCTCCACAGTTCAAAGGTCTGCTCTAGAACAACCAGTCAAGGGTTTGAGTCTTAGCTTTGGTGATATTTATTATGGCTCATTTGCAGTGACCAGAACCAGTAAAATAAGTTATGGGATGGTAGTAGGCCTATACATGTACATATACAATCATTATCAGAATTCCCCTGTTGTGACACCATTGGCATTTCAAATTCTTACATTACTATAATTCTAATTAATTCTACTGTCCTAAATAACAGTTAGTTTTAGGGTAAAGTAGAGGGCTGGTAATGACTTTCTGGTTTTTGTTTGTCCTTCAGATGAGACGGTGAAAAAACCAAGGTACTATGTCAAGGACATGCTAAAGATCTGTCCCCACATTGGATATACATAACAGTCTCTTGTATAGGTCAAAGGGTGTCCGGGTAGCGTAGTGGTTAGNNGGGTACTCCGGTTTCCTCCCACAGCAAGTACCCCCCGCACACCGACATCAGAGCCAACGAGAGACATTAATATAAGTTATTTGAACTTGTTTGTTAATCGTTGTAAAATAAATAAAGTTTAAAACTTTAAATAGGTCAAAGATTCTAAGAATTCTATTGTGTCAACTAGATGCCACCAAAGTATAACTGAAATTATGTTGAATGTGATGTTAAGCACCTTATAAACATATGTGCAGGCATAATAAAGTCAGTCTTCCAAGCCCATAATATTACAGCTGCCTGTCCTAACAGTCACACGGGACTCCCAGATGTGTTTATAATTATGTTGTAATGGCTGAGACAGTTTTCATGTAACTCAATCTATCTGTTCACATTTATATATCTGCAATTTTCCCAGGGGAATCAGCTTACATGTTTCATTAACTCATTTTTTTCTGAGAAAAAAATATTTGAATCGACCCATCCAATAGTTTTGACTTGTGATGTTGATACAGTTTAGCAATGAGGAGTGTGCAAGCAGACGGTAGCACTTGATGCCCAAGAGCATCTCTTTTAGTTTTTGATGTCTGATAAGTGTTTTCAATTAGAAAAATAAATTTTGTGATAAGAAATATTTCTATGTGGTATTGGCAGGGCATATTAACCCATGTCATAAACAGGGATGCGTTTAGGGTTGATTTACAAATCTCCTAGATTTTCTTTGACTGAACAAAACATATGGACAAAATATTTGAAAAAGAAAAAAGAAATGTCAAGTGCAGTTTGAGACTCTACTGAAATGCCATCATGCTAAATGTATGGAATGACTTCATGCAATGGAACCAAGCCCTATCCTTAGAGACCATCCCCAAAGCAGGGCTAAATACTAGCAATTGCCCAATAACCAAGGCCTAGAAAGTGTCTTCAGAAGTGAAGTGCTTCCTATAGCATGTATGGACATGTTGTTTGTCAAACCAGATTACCTTTGTTTACCAATTTTACTGATCTGTAAGACATTTAGCAAAATGAATCCTTTCCAAAAAGTCTATTACTCACCACAATATTCTATCTAGACTGGTGGTTCCTCATGACAGTGGTCTGTCAGGAGAGGTGGTCTTTTATGACAAGCGTCTCTCTAGACAGTGGTTCCTCTTGACAATGATTTCTCAAGACAGGTGGTCCCTCACCACAGTGGTCTGTTTAAACTGGTGGTTCCTCTTGACAGTGATTTCTCAAGACAGGTGGTCCCTCCTCAGTGGTCTGTTTCGACTGGTGGTTCCTCTTGACAGTGGTTTCTCAAGACTGGTGCTCCCTCCTCAATGGTCTGTTTAGACTGGTGTTTCCTCTTGACAGTGGTTTCTCAAGACTGGTGGTCCCTCCTCAGTGGTCTGTTTAGACTGGTGGTTCCTCTTGACAGTGGTTCCTCAAGACTGGTGGTCCCTCCTCAGTGGTCTGTTTAGACTGGTGGTTCCTCTTGACAGTGGTCTCTCAAGACAGGTCGTCTCTTATGACAGTCAGAAACAACAAGACAGGTGGTCCTTTGATGACTGATTCCTCATGACAGTGGTCTAACAAGACAGGTAGTACCTCATTGCTGTAGTCTCTCAAGTCTGTTGGTCCCTCCTGACAGTGGTCTGTCAAGACAGGATCTACTGTAATACCATTCATTATTACAATGACTCTGTCTGCTTCTGTGCCTCAGACACCTCTGGCACTAGTGTAATGTCAGCTCATGACAATAAGGAACAAAGCAATTAGGGTATGTGAAACATCAATACTGCCACGGACAAATGACATTAGAACAGACAAACCACATTAGAACAGTTGTCAGCAGCAGACACACAGAGTTTCCGGGATGATACATTTTGTAGTAAAAATCAATGATTAGTCTGACAATATGATGCCAGGATGGACATTTGTTAATGCCTGTAATGAACTGAAGCTACATAGTAATTCTAGAATGCTAGAATCTTAATTCACCATAATAGAAGCTTTTGATGTTTCTTTTCATCTGCATGTACAGTCGAGCCATATTAATCCAAACGTTGATAATCTGGATGCGTCACCTTCTGGATAAAGTTTTTAGGAAACAAATTTTTCATATTGCATTGGTCATTATAATATGTATGTTTCGTTAATCTGGATGTTTCATATATCCAGACAATATGTTGGGAACGAAGGTGTCCGGATTAATGAGGCTCCACTGTACCATTTCCATGACATAGGATGCAAAAGACGTTTTGCCATAAAAGTTAAGTAATTCAAAAACACCTGTGTCTTTGTTTTTACAGATGCACTGTTTCCCCTTCTGCTGGTCATTACTGCTGACCATTTCTCTTAGTGTCTTAAATAGTGACTGTCATGTGTAGTCATTGCTGTATGTCTTCAAGGCCATTGTTGTTTAGTGTCTCCAGCAGTGGCATAATTTGACAACATTGCAGACCATTATCTTATGTTTTTAGCTATAGTTGTTTTTGTCTTCGCTAACCATAATACTGTTTGGTGTCTTCAGCAGGTTTTATATCTGTCATCATATTTGACCATTACCTTAAGTGTGTCTTAGTTATGGTTGTATTTGACCATTGCTGTATAGTCTCTTTGTATCAGTTTTCATTGCTGACCATCACTGTTCTACAGTATGTGTTGTTTGTACTGACCCTTGCCTTACATGTAGACATTGATCTGTCCCTTGATATCCGTTATCACCAGTGACCAGTGTCACCTCCACATGACCTTTGGTCATTTAATCGCCCACCTGTGATCACTAGTGGTGATATACTAGATTTTAGAGATATGACTTGTATGATTGTATGGATTACTGTAAACTGAATCTCAGGCGTACAGTAGTTACAAGGATAACTTAGTGCGGCCATTATAGTTTAATAGCAACCATGTTTGAAAGCTGTTTTTTTTTTTTGTGTACTGTCCAAATCAAGAATCTTTCATTCACATTGAGATGTCAATAAATGCTGGTGAAAGACTTTTTGGCCTATGCTTGGCATATTGTCCGATGTATACTATAGCAATTGAGCAGTGAGGATTCTTTGATGTATGCAACATCTACTGGCTCTAAATCAGGACCTTGCTTTTTACTATCTCATCTCATGAACAGGAAATACCAGCAGTGCCTTGCTTAGACTTGAACCCTGGACTACATGCTTTAAAGGATAAGCGTTCTACCTTAAAGGCATATCCAGCTCTCTAGGGAAATTCTTATTTAACAGAGGGAAGCCCAGGATTTACCTAACTCTAGAAATCCTGATTTTATGTCTCCTACAGATCTTTGTCATACGTCCAATGTGTAATTATCAAGGTACATACTGTATATCTACATGTATAAGAATTTGGGCATTTAGAAAATAAGATCAGTACTTTGATATTATTGATGAATGGTTGTGATAGGATTTTCCCTGATGCCTGTCATATGATATATCTATAGACCTCTCAGAGCTCATCTCAGCACCACTTCCCATGCCATATTTGAAAATCATATGCCACCTACTGAGTAAATCTGTCCATCAGCCATGTTGCTGTCTGGATATCATTTTACCCTCATGTTGTTGGCAAGATTTCCTGATATACATAGATAATAATGTTGACATTAGATAGGACTTGTTTTCAAATTAAAGAGAAATTGATTGTAACAGATAATTCTCCATAATTTGTGAAAGCTTTGTATACAGATAAGGGGCCTCATTACAGGGTGATTTCTAAGTTTTGATAGAAAATACAAATATATAGTCAATAGTACATCCTACAAAGCTTTTGATAACAATGTATTTATCTGATGTTTATTCTTCTGAACTGTTCTCATTTTTAGCCCCTAACAGAACCTAGAGCATACATGTACTTGCCAAGTCTCCGCCATAAATTAGGAGACTACCAATTTTTTATGTAAAATTTTGACAATTTTTTGCAGAAAAAAATCATGCCTCCCCCATGAAAAACTTGAATTTTTCTATTTTTTTTGTATAGTAAAATTTAGAGTCTCCCCCATAAAATTGATCCCCCCCCCCCATAGAAACTTTGCAAGTATGACACGTCTGGAGTGGAATTAAGTTTTGTGCTACAATGTATATACATCTGTCCTTCCAGCTATCCATTCGTCATTTCTTCAATCCTTTTTTTTTCTGGATAGGCCGTTCTCCATCTACATGATTTTTCTCTGAGATTTTATGTTATGATGATTTTATTACGTAATCCTGTAAAGAAAGCAAGGTTGTGTTTTCTGAAGAGGGCTGGTCACAATACAGGAAGTAAGCCTGCTGTTTTATAGGCTTCATTTGATAGGATAATTAGCAAACATTTATCCCCTAAGACAGGTCCGATGATCATGCACATCTGTATAGTATTGGGAGTCTGTATTGTGTTATGCCTGTAATGATGCAGACCAACATAAAACCTTTTTTGAGAATATGTTTTCATTTAAAACTTTTTAATGTGGTACAAATGTAGTTTGCAGAAAGTATGGCATTTAGTGGACAGTATCTCATCTGGTTAAGCAACTTTGCTGACTTTGTGATGATACATGTACATGTAGGCCAGACCTGGTAACTTAGCGCTGATGGGGCCCCAATGGCTTAGTGCTGATGGGGCCGCCATGGCAGAGGTCATGAGTTGGAATCTGTGCTTCGCCATGGTTGGCTATCCCTGTCCTTCAGATGAGACAGTATGGTATGGTATTGTTGTTTAACGTCCCACTCAAGAATATTTCACTCATATGGAGACGTCACTGTGTGCTGGTAAAGGGCTACAAATTTTGCCTATGCTCGGCACTGCTGGACGTAGAGCAGGGAGGGTTCTTTAACATGCCAACACCTACTGTGACACAGGGCCTCGGTTTTTACTGTCTCCTCCAGGGATGGCCAGCTGCCGAGTGGCGCTGACGCAGCTTGAACCCGGATCTTTCAATTCGCAGTCGAACACACTTTAACCACTCGGCCACGGAGGCCCCAGATGAGGCAGTAAAAACCGAGGTCTTTTGACATGTACATTACATATACAGTAGGAATAGGCACAATAAAGAACCTTTCCTGCTCAACGGCTGTAAGTGCCGAGCATGGACCAAATTTGTTATCTCCACATAAATGAAAGATTCTTGAGTCAGGGGTGTTAAACAACCAACCAAACCTTTGCTGACTATAAGAAAATATGTCACACCTACATGTATTAATAATAAAGATGAAATGTGGATTACATGTTCTCTGTTATTCCTACATGTACATGTACCTGCATTTCATGTGTTGAAAGTAAAACTTAGGCTAACTTGTTCATGTTTATTAGGTTATTTAATTTTTCTTACTTAACGCCTTATGCAACTAAGGTGTAAATTACTTGATGATGTTCATTATAGAACAACAACATTTTTAAATGTTTGTATGTTCTTACATGAAGTAGCTTGTGTTGCATAATGTTACTAAGGCAGAAGTTGGTTAATTGGATGTGTTGTTGTTTAACGTTCCAGTCAAGAATCGTTCACTTTTATGGAGATGCCACCAATTCTTGTGAATGGCGACAAATTTTGCCTGCGAGATCCCCACTCCTAAACCATATGTTTTATTATACCTCTTGGCAAAAAAAGTTTTATGGTTGGTCCTTGGAGTCATCCTTGCCTCATTTCACATCATTTTACTTAGAAACAAAAGAATGATACAGGTACGTGTATTTGTAATGGTTGACAAATTATTTCCATGCGAGTCCTGATAGTCAAGTGTGACAATTGTGTGTTGGTTAGTTGAATTGTTATATAACATCCCACTCAAGAATTTTTCATTTATTTGGAGACGTTACCGTGTGCTGGTGAAGGGCGAAAAATTTTGCTTATGCTCAACAGGTACATTGTACAGCCAACTGTATTGTGGCTTGGGCTCGAACTCAGGACCTCTTGATTTGAAGACAAACATGCTAACCATTCCATCGTAGGCCACCATGCCTCCCAGCTGTGAGGCAAACTGATTCCTCCTGAGAAGAAGAAAAAAGTTGACTATAGAAGATACCAAGGGGGAATCAATAAATCAAAAGTCCAAAGGCAGACGAAATCATGGCCAAACTAAAAAGAGACAACACAAACAGCTATCAACACAACAAGACGTGTAAAACCAAAAAATAAAGTAACACGAACCCCCTACCAAAAATCAGGGTTGAGTTCAGGTGCTCCGGACGGGTAAGCAACTCCTGCTCCGTG